>JASJUZ010000238.1:0-102943 GCA_037159825.1 Tupiocoris notatus | reverse complement strand
TCTCCCCTCTTATTGGTTCACACATGATGATAATACGAAACACATCCCAAGAAATAAGTACGTCGACGTGTTCGCTCGACGAAGCTGATCAATGTGTCTCTTGAAGCTGAAGTCGTTATTGAGCTTCACTTGATAATGCAACTGGCTGAACTTCTTGATGACAGTGCCGAGCTTCGATTGAGATTTGTTGTTGGAGAAGTACCTGGCTTGTACTCGATCTCCCACGCTGAGTTGTCTAGCGGGTGGAGAAGTTGGTTTAATTTTGATTTGTCGGTTCAGGAATAGCTCAGTTGGAGACTTGCCGGTGAGAAGAGGAGTGGTACAATATCGGAATAAGATCTCGCTATTCTTCCGTCGCAAGGATAATGGTCATGGCAGTGATTAGATTTTTTAGAGTCTGAATATTTTGTTCAGCAAGACCATAGTTGATGGGTGAGCGCGGTGAATTTTTCAGTAAATTCCAGCTTCTTCGCACTCCTGTTCTCTCTGCCACTTCTCTGAAATTCTGTTTAGGATGTCATTGATTTTTCGAATGGGGTAGTGTGCTCCGGTGAGACGTTCGTTATAGTATAGCCAATCATGTAGTCAACACAGAATCTGACTCCACCATCCGCCTTGGGAACTACTTTGAGCGGCGATGCCCAGTCGCTGGTTTCAACGTTTGATGTGATTTGTCCACTCGATCTCATGGAGAAAAAGGAACATCTCTTTCTCGATGAAAAACAGGAGTAGCGCCTTCATGAAGAGCTAAGGTAATGCTGAGAATCCGTGGATTTGATTAGTTGATGTTTGGTTTGAGGTTGGCGGTGATGAAAAGTGGGTATATGCAAACTCTCCAAATATGTCCAGTTTTCCTACATCCTGAACGTTTAGGGTAGTTTTGTTGGCTCGACAACCTGTAGAACAATGTTTATTTTTCCCGTAACCTAAGCATAGGCCATCAATATTTGGTGTACGATAATCAATTTTTGATTCCAAACGCCCTCTGGCCTACTTCTACTCGTCTATGATTGCTACTGGAGTTAAGATAAAAATTTACAAATATCTTGCGGATTAGTGCATAATCCTGTCTTATAAATCTTATCAGATGTCTGCTGTTTGTCCAATTACCTTTCGATGCTGTAGATGGGGACGAGCCCCTACTCAGTGGCACAGGTGAAGTAAGCAAGGATTGTTCAGCTGTTGAATTGGAGTCATGGAGTGAAGTGTTGAGCAAATGGAGTCTGAATAGATCATCAAGGCCGAGACAATTGCCATCCTTGGTTAGGCAAGGCATACCAGAAGCTCTAAGGGGAGAAGTCTGGCAGCGTTTGGCAAAGTGCGATGACTGCAATGATGTCATGGACAACTATCGTATACTCATCACCAAGGTCAGTGTTGATATCTAATTATTCATACGCCTAATTCACAACTAGAAGAATAACAGTTGCTCTTATATCAATCAAGAGACAGTGTGCTTATTTTTCAAGACTTGAATCTAGAAACATCATTTGCAGTCCATGAATATAATTTGTCTGTCAAAGTTTTGATGAAATTAGCCCTTAATGCTTGGACGTCAATGTTAACGCCGATGGTGTTGATCCCTTTCGTGTTTGTGTTCAGGAAAGCAATTGTGAAGCTGTGATACTGAGAGATATCAACCGAACCTTCCCGGCGCATGATTTTTTCAAAGAAAGCGGTGGCGGCGGTCAGGACGCATTGTTCCGATTGTCCAAAGCTTACGCTGCTCACGATACAGAAGTAGGATACTGCCAGGGGCTTAGCTTCCTAGCAGCTACGCTGCTCCTTCATGTGAGTTGTATTTATTTACTATAGGTTTGACAAGTCAAATGTTGCTGGAACTTTAATGCTGATCAAGAACATCCTTCAACTGTAAGACATTGCATAAAACACTGCCCAATTTTCATTTATTCACTAGATGCCAGAAGAGCAGGCTTTCTGCGTTTTGTTGAAAATCATGTACGATTACGGCCTGAGAGAACTTTATAAAGACGGATTTGAATGCCTTTATCTTCGCTTATACCAGCTTAACCGTCTCATGGAAGTGAGTTTAAAGCCCAATTTTATTGTTATTTGTGTATAAAAATAGCTTTGTAGTAGTTTTTATTTGTATCGCTTGATTAATAGCCTATCGGGTTGCAAATGTCTTTGCAATAAAATCTACTGATTTGCCTTCAGGAACATTTACCCCACCTGTACCAACATTTCCACAACAAGGGAGTGGAAACGCACATGTTCGCCTCGCAGTGGTTTCTTACTCTCTACACAGCCAGGTTCCCTCTCTACTTCGTTTTCCACATCATTGATGTTTTTCTACTTCAAGGAACTGAAACATTGTTTCAGGTTGCCCTTGCTCTGCTTATGGTGCGTAAAAATGACAATTTGAAAAAGTTGCTCTTAGATATATACCGAGAATTATGGCGTGTTCTCAAAATTTTCAGGTACTATTTGGCCGAGGGGAGAAAACCCCACTTTATTTATTCACTCGACCGTCTAAACATTTCTAGGTTGAATAAAACTGGGTTATTTGGAAATACCACAATATTACAAAAGAGAAATCTTTCTTTAACCTTGTTCCTCCTTTTGATTATTCTAGATGTGTAAAAAAGACCTAATGCTGCTGGATTTTGAAAGTATTCTGAAATACTTTCGAGTCACTCTGCCAAAGAAATGTCGCCACGATGAAGTGGCAAGGAATTTGATGAAAGTTGCCTGCAACATCAAAATGCGGAAATTGAAGAAGTATGAGCAAGAGTTCCTAGCATTGAAAGGTAACCTATCAGCAAAAATAATTTGAGGCTCCATATTTTTTCTACGTTATTAAAATATTTAGGGACTTGATGGTTTATTTTTGTTGCAGAGGCCCAAGATAACGCGGATCAGTTTAGTAACGAATTAGAAAGGATAAAAAACGAATTGATGAGGTCTGAAGAAGACAAGAAAAGACTTGAAGAGCAGCTGACACAGGTTGGTATTGGATTATATTCAATCTTTTACAGAGGTAGGTTAATATTACACAAAAAATTTCTAATCCCGATTCATCTATATTTTCTCATTATTTGGTTTTCCCCAGATCAAGGAAATGCTGAAGCGCGAGGTCCAAAAGGCAGAAAGTGACAATCAAAAGAATTCGGCTATTATAAATGGCTACAAGGAAGTGAGTGTTAACAATTAATTACAAATTATCCATGGCACACGAAAATTATCATAATAATAATTCCCGGGGGTTGTGAGATGGAGAAAAACCAGGCGACTCATTCTCCAATTCTTTATTAGCTGGCCGAGCACTTTCGCCCATTCGAGCATCCTCAGGGCGACGTGGAGCCATAGGGTCCACAGCCTGTAGGCTGTGTTCTCGGCCAGCAACTAGAGAATTTATTGGAGAATGAGGCGCCTAGTTTTTCTCCATCTCGCATATCTCACACACCAATAAATGCGGCAACAAGGAAAATGATAATAATAAATAATAATTATTATAAGCTGCAATAAATTGCGTCCTAATCAGCGCTACTAAGTTCAGCCACTCATCTTATATAGGATTACTAAACCGCTGAGTCTTAGATGGTTGCCTTGATGAATTCGTGAAATTGCTTGATATGGAGACAAGAGCTAACTTTCACCTAAGATATGCTGATGATTGCCCTAGTAGAGTTTCGCTCAAAGAAGAAGCCATATAGATACCAGGAGTTTTGTGGTGTTCGAATGTCCCCAGATAAATCCTTGCTGTTCCTGACGATGAACAATGAAAACTGAGGGTTGAGCTGGCTCTATGCAGAGAGCTTGGACAATTTTGTCTGGGAGTGCAGTGGTCTATAAATAGTCCCGCCTTATTGACAAACCATCGTAATCAGCACCATACGTAATGCCAACTCCGATATCATCTTATCACTTGACTATACCTCTATAGATTATGCCATTTAACTTTATGGATGTGAACTGCCACTTCGCTTGCTGACGATCCACATTTTTTGCTTAACGAATGCACAAGGTAACTTTGACAGTTTTTGAGTTACCTCTGCTTTTGTGGTGGATTTTCGGCCCAGGTAGTGATTACAAGTTTTAAAGTTGAAGTAACTTAATTTCCCCCAAAATGGTCCTAAAAATACTTGCCTGCATAAATATAATGATGATACTGGGGCTTTTATGAGGCTACACAAATCTCTATATCCATAATAATATTCTTTGAAAAGTCCCATCTATTAATATATCTCAAAAATTTGAATGTGAAGCCATGCCGCATGACTGTTTCAGGTTTGTCAGAGGCTTGATAAAGAGCATCAAGCAGCTAAAGCATCTCTAGAGCAACTCACTGTAAGAGAGTTAAAATTTTCTTAGCTGCGGATTTGTCTTTGACTTTTTTTATGTTAATAAATTGTCTGTATCAATTTAGAACGTGATCCGAGGGTGCGAAAGGTGTGGAGCGCTTCCTAAACTAATGGCAGTAGGGGAATGTTCGTCTAAGGAAAACAGTGAAGTTCAGCTCCACCAGAGGATCACCGAACTCGAATTGGAACTGGCTCGAGCTAAATTGGGCCAAGTTGAAGCTGAATGTAAAAACCAGGTACATTGTTATGTAATTGTTACTGTCACTGTAGACATGGAAGTGCAAAACTGCTTAAAAAAAAGGTGAGGTCATGCAGCATAACTATATAGTGCAAGTATAATACAGAGTCAGCCTCATGAATGATCCTGCTGATATTGAGCCTAGATCTATATCATCATTTCCTTATTATATTATTGTATTTGTTCACAGATCCATAAACCCCCCACAAAAGCCTTGATAACCAATAAGGCAACTAATTTTCTCATTCAATGCAAAAATGACAAAAAAACAAACAAAAACAAACATGGGGGCTATCCACATCACATGGGAGAAATCTCAAAAACATCCATAAGGACAGCAATATCTTGAAAACCAATATAGCTAGCTAAGGGTTTTGATGGTTTTTCAATTTGTTGCAAGTTGGATTTCGGTTTTTAACACCACCCCATGCTCCGATCTAGCTGGCCAATGAACTTACATTAACAAAGTAGGATTTTTCTGTAAAAAGCAAATTTTTATCTTGAAAATTACAGCAGTTATTGTGCAGAATGATGAGCGGAAATTTGTTCTTTAGAGTTTAATGGGGAAGACGCCTATTTTTACTTCCATGTTTACGTAGTAAATGGAAGTATTGAGATCGTCTGAAAAGTCGAATTCGGAACCGAGGTCCTGATGGAAGAAATTTTCATAGTAGTATACTCAGAAACACTTTCTGAACAAGTGTCTGTGTGTCCGTCTGTCCGTCTGTCCGTCTGTCTGTGGTCACAAACTGACATAAATCGCCATATCTCCCTGAAAAATGGATGAAACCCTTTGAAATTTTAAGGGAATGTTTTCCCAGTGATTGTGCAAAATTAGGTTTTTCCGGATTTTGAATTACACACAGTACTTCCGAGATATAAGCGTTCAAAGTTTTTTCTGTTTCGATTTTTACAGGCTATGAGAGTCAATATTTTTCTACGTTTGAGGGCTTGAAATGTCGGTTATGGCCAGCAGAAAACACTAGATTTTTTGTATAGTGGGTCACATACAATGCCTCCACATTATGAGCGTTTTTCACGATTTCACAAGTGCATGTTTTGTATTTTGATTTTTACAGGCCGCAAAACTCAATGTATTTGAATGTTTGAGGTCTTAAAATGTTGGGGTTGGCGATTGAATGATGCCTGATTTTTTTCAAATGGGTCACATGCAGTACATCCGCGTTATTTGCACATTTGCTACATTTTGATTTGCATAGACCACAAAAATGAATATATTTGAACGCTGGAGGACTTAAAATTTTTCTATTTGACAGTTGAATATCGCTTGATTTTTATTATTGGGGTCACATGCAGTACCTCCTCGTAAAACGCATTTTCAGTTGTTTAATTTGTATTTTTTGGGTTTCTTTGCTTTAAATATGACCAACTTTGACCTCGTTCACAAAACTTGTTTTGCATAGTTTGGATAACACACAGTACTTCCACATTATGCCTTTTTTTAACTTTTGAGATTTAATAGACCGCAAGAGTGAATATACATTAGACTTTGAATTTTCTATATGACAGCCTAATATTGCTTGATTTTTATTATTGGGGTCACCTGCAGTACTTCCTCGTAAAACCATTTTCAGTTATTTTATTAAGCGTTATTGTACTTTTAGGGTCTCTTTGCTATGAATATGACCAACTTTTACCTCGTTCACAAAACTTGTTTTGTATGGTTTGAGTAACACACAGTACTTCCGCTTTATGCCATTTTTTAACTTTTGAGTTTTTAATAGACCGCCAGAGTGAATATACATTAGACTTTAAATTTTCTATATGACAGCTGAATATTGCTCGTTTTTTATTATTGGGGTCACCTGCAGTACTTCCTCGCAAAACGCATTTTCAGTTACTGTACTTTTTGGGGCTATTTGCTATATATATTTGACCAACTCTGACCACGTTCACAGAACTTGTTTTGTATAGTTTGGATAACACACAGTACTTCCGCCTTATGCCGTTTTTTTGCATTAGAGATTTTTATAGACCACAACAGTGAATATACTTTAGACTTCAAGTTTTTCTTTATGACAGTTGAATGTTGCTTGATTTTTATTATCGGGGTCACATGCAGTACTTCCTCGCTAAACGCGATTTCAGTTATTCCATTCTAGCGCTCTTGTAACTTTCGGGTCTCTGCTTTAAATGTGACCAACAACGATCATGTTTTGTTTTGTTTTGATCACATACCGTACTTCCGCCCTACGCCGTTTATCGCTGTTGAGCTTTTTACAGGGTGCAAAAATCAATACGTTTGACGCTAGAGGTATTAATATTTGTAATGGCGAATGAATGACGCCTGATCTTTACCGCTAGGGTCACGTTTCGGCCTTCGTACGATTTTCTCGATTTTATAATTGGTTATACCAGTTACCGACTCAAACATGGAAGTACTGTGTGATCTATGCACACCACTGGTTTTATTTTCGTTCCTAATGGCCTGAATTCTGCTACTTGGCGTCAGCCGAAGAGGGAATGACCAATTACCATGAAAATTGTGAGTTTCCGCGGAGAAAATCGCTAAAGAAAATCAGTGGTTTGAATAAACCCGGAGATGTAACTCCAACCGATTGAAGTAACTCCCTAGAGCACTCTGCAGTCGGCTGAAAGACAGACAAGAACAACAAGACGGTCTTTAAAGGTGCTTACAGACCAAATGTTAGTGAAAACAAATGTTATTAACATAAGATGTTGATAACAATAATGTTAGTAACAAAATGAGATGATCTAGAAAATATGTTATCAACATTGTTGGCAACAATGTCGTCAACTTTTTTGTTGCCAACAATTCTTCCATCTGTTTTATTTGGGTCTAGTTATCTAACAATGTTATCCACAATGTTAGTGACTTTTTAAAGTAACATTTATTGTAAACAAGTACTCTGCGACGTTTCGCCTCTATAGGGCCAATTATTGAAATCCTACGATTTTCTCTTCTGTTTTCTGGCACCTTTTGTACCGTCGCAAAAACAATGTTTCGTCCAGAAACAAATTGTTAAATTCTCCAAAAATAAAACAATTCTTGTGGTTGGGAAAATTACGCAAATTACCAAATTAAAATCTTTATTTTCCAATCACAATTTAAAACCAAAAATAAAAGAATAAGAGACTTCCTCGGAGAAATAGCTTTCGATTTGTTTTTTTTTTTATTTTTATATTACCGGTTAGAAGGGGGGGGTGGAAATTTGATGCGCGCGAGTCTTCGGGGGGCGGCGTTTTTCTTTCCTTTGCCGCCGGTGACCATCGGCCGTTGACGAAAGGCTGGTCTCGTTTTCCCCCCCTTGTATACTCGAATGCGCCGAGTGTGAGCGAGCGGCGACGAGGTTAGCTTGAGCGCAACTGACTCTCTGACCACCTAACCCGCTCGGCGATATCTCGTTATCGTTCGCGTCCACCTGTCCCGTCCCGACACGACACGATCCTGTCGTGTCGGAGTCATGCGGCGATTCCATCGACGTCCTTATCGTCGCATCGACTCACCGATCACTTTCCACGCATCACTCTTCTTTTGCTTGTCCTTGTACTGCGGCACTTGTACGTCCCATAAACATCTCTGCTTCTAATATTCTTCAATAAGCTTGATTATATCATCTCTTTCCCTATTCATTATGAAACACTCACGTCAACAATACCCTGAGTCCCTCACAAGACCGCACAAGACACAACAAAATGCCGGATGGCGGATGTTACGATGTTATCGCTCATGGCTCGATAACAAAACTCACTGTCGCCAACAATGTTACTAACACTGTTGACGGAAAAAATAACAATGTTACAGAAATTGTTGCCAACAATGTTTCCAATAACATTTCGGGGGAGGAATTGTTATCAACAGTTTTCAAGTGCAGTAACAATGTTATTAACAATTCCTCGCCCGATGTTGATAACATTTGTTGCCAACAACGTTACGTTCGGTGTGAACGGAAAGTTACTGAAAAATGCTAGTAACAATGTTTTCAACAATGTTATCGTCCGGTCTGTAAGCACCTTAAGACTGGAGTCATGCTAAATCGAGTAAGTGACGCTAACTTCACTGCTACTTGTTATGTTTTTTAATCGTCGAGTTAGTAACGCCCAAAATGCCTCGTAAAGCAAATCAATTGCTGAGGGGGGTTTGGTAATCTCACAGCAACCTCAAATCATTGCTCCCAATGTTAGTTTATTCTCTGAAGATGCAAGCGCTAGTATCGATATTCACGTTCACCGGACTAGTTATGACGTAATAACTATTCACTTTTCGTTCAAAATCATCGGTTTTCAATAGCGATTTTCTCCGAGGAAACTCACAATTTTCATGAAAAATTGGTCATTCCGTCTTCAGCTGACACCAAATAGCAGAATTCAGGCCATTAGGAACGAAAATAAAAAATAGGCGTCTTCCCCATTGTCTGATGCATGTAACGGATTTTGTATGTTTTTTCTTTTTGTCCAGGGGTTTTGAATGTATTAACAAGTTGAAATTCCATTGCTGAATTTTTATGAAAGAGCCAAAAGCATCATTTTCTGTGAAAACCTACTCTCGAATGCAATCTTTGAACATGTTGAATGAGTTTCGATCTGCGTGACCGTTCGCTTTCATCAATTGGAATCCCAGCAAAGGCATTCGAAATGTGCATCTTCTGTTTGTTTTAACCTTCGTCACTGGTTGGCATTACCGCGTCATAGGGAAGAGTCATGCAGCTTGGTTGGCCACGTAATTAAAAGTCAGTCTGGTCAATTTGTATAGATGAAATTTGAGATTGTTATGAACACCTGCCCGTCTCTACCCCCTCCCCCAATCTCTCTCTCTAGTAAGCTTGGGTTGGCTTAAAATTTCCGACAGAGCCCAACTGGCTTTGGATGCTTAAAAATTCTCAAGTTTCGCAGACCTGCCTACCTGTACGACTACTTCAAATTCCTGTCAGAAATCCATAATGTCCACAGCCATAACGCTACATCGACTATTCAAATCCCAAGACAAAACACCATTTTGTTCAGCAGACCCTTCATTATTCAATCCATAGCAGTGTACAATAACAACCCGGAAATATTTTACTTAAATGTGAGTGTTCGCGTTTTCCGTAATTTAAAGCAAATTTTTCTATCCAAGTACAAGGCAGTTTGATTATTATTTTTATGTTAGAAATGTAATATTTTGATATTATTTTTTATATTTTATTTTTATTTATTTTATTTATTTATTTATTTTTTTTTTTGTTGTACTTGTTATATGATTATGATGATTTCTGAATTTTTATTTTTACTCTATTCTGTCGAAAGAAGTATGGCGTTTTATTTTGTCTGTAATCTTCTTCTACATTTTAATTTACGAACCAAGGAATACATTTATAATTTGTAATAATACTCCCGGGGGAGGTGGAAGAGAGGACCATTTGGTCCTAACCTTCCCTGGTCAAAGAGAAAAGCTGCAATCAATCTCTCTCAACGTTTTCTGTAGTCCTTTTTCAGTTCCTAATTTACTTTTACCAAGGCTACAACACTTGTGAAATGCGGTGATCCACTTCAAATTCTGGCTCTGTACAGTTGACAAGTCGACAGGAGCAAAATTACTAAGCTCTTCATGTGAAGTTCAGTCATAAATTTTAAAGAGCTAAGACAGCTTTTCTTTTCAGGATTTAACTCACAAACTGTGCTCAACAACCGCTGAGCTTCATGTGGCTAGGAACCAAGGAGCTTGGCCGCCTTGGTTGTCCAAAACACTGTCGACGATTAAAGAAGCCGCTGTACAAAAATCCATCATCCAAAGGCAAGACTCCGCCCCATCAGACTTGGCAAAAGATAATAGTTCTCAATCATCCAGACTGGACTAAGGAAGACATATTATGATCTGATAACCATGGGTTGCATTGGCCAAACCCATCTCATTCCTTATCCCTTGTTCTCATTTTATGTTGTGCTATCTAGTCATTCACAATCAAACTCACCCTGTTGTTGTCTGGTATTTTACAATACCTTACAAAAATTAAATAGAAGATAAATTGAAATAAATTAAAAAAGAAGAGAAAAAGAACTCAAAAGATAGGTATTAGTCGTAATTAATTTTCATTTTTTGTTAACCTATTGATTTATTTATAATGGTTCTACACTTACATCCAATATAACCAGCCCACATGTATAAGGAAGGGAGTAAAAAAATACAATAAATATTGTTCATTTTTTTTTAGATAAACTCTCAAGCGATAATGGAGGCTAAGAAAGATAAATAAACTTGTTTGAATAACGAAAAATGGTATTTTCTTCCTGTCCTCAATTTATTTTTGCAAGAAGAAAGATTTTAAAAACTAGCTTTCAAGAAGTAGCAAGCGCGAATCAGGTTACTAGTTTTAGTTACAAGTTTTATCAATGTGGTAACTAAAATGAGACTGGGAATTTAGATCAAATTTAACAATATTTCTATACCCAAGTATATATTTTTACTTCCATGTTTTCGTAGTAAATTGAAGTATTGAGATCGTCTGAAAAGTCAACATAGGAACCGAGGTCCTGTTGGAAACATTTTTCATAGAACTTTACTTAAAATCACTTTCAGAACAAGTGTCTGTGTGTCCGTCTGTCTGTGGTCACAAACTGACATAAATGGCCATATCTTCCTGAAAAATGAATGAAATTCAACGACATTTTCAGAAAATGTTTTCCTAGTTCTTCCTAATTATTTATTAGCTGGCCGAGCACTTTAGCCCATTTGGGCATCCTCAGGGCTGTGGACCCTATAGCTCCACGTCGCCCTCAGGATGTCCGAATGGGCGAAAGTGCTCGGCCAGCTAATAAAGAACTGGAGAATGAGTCGCCTAGTTTTTCTCCACCTCACAACCCCCGGACATAAAAATGACTATTTCTCATTTCCTAAAAGATTAAAAGACTTTCCTTTCACCCCCGAATCGCCTACAGATTGATCATTTATTGTAATCGGCACCTCTCTGGCAAAATGACTACCCGATGGTTGCAAATAAATATGAATTTACGATAAATTAGGAGGTCCCAGGTAAAAAGTCTGGGTCTTGACATGAAGATTCATAGAGAAATCTGAAATAGTTTTTAGGAAAAAGCGTAAGTAGTCATATTCAAATCGATATTGTTAAAAATCGGTTCTCATAAATGCTGATTTGCTCTGTTCAAGGATCATGAAAACTCATAATATTTATATCCTTACTAATTCAGAATCTATAGGGTTCTCCACGACAATAAAGGTGCCGACTCCAAAAAATGATCAATCTGGAGGCGATTCAGAGGTGAAAGGAAAGTCTTTTAATCATTTGGGAAATGAGAAATAGTCATTTTTATATTATTATGGGAGATGATCCAATAAATCAAGAAGTGGTCAGGTCAATACGATAGTGAAGTAGTCCTTAAAATGTGTACTTAGTTGGCGAATGAGTTGCTCCAAAGTCGGGACATTTTTGTTATTTTATTCCTTTTCTGAGTCTATTTTATAGGCAAATAATTTTGAAGTCGGTTTTATTATTATTTCTTAAAAGTTTTGTGTTTAAATTTAGCCTCTAAAATACTACTGGGCATGGTTCACTGACAAATGTTTCCACTGACGTTATTTATTGACACCACAAAGCTGAATGAAGACTCCGAAAAGGGTACTCAATAACTGATACTGCACAGGCTCAAGAAATTACATGTACATGTTAGACTCTTCACGGCCGATTTTATTCCTGTTCTTGTACAACACGTTGGTCCCCCGGAAAAGAAGATGTGACAAGTTGGGCGAGGAAAACATTTCAAGAAAAGGTCCAACCGTTATCCTTTCAACTCTGTCGGTATCTGCGAAGCATACAGCAACCAGGCAGGGTTTTTGAGACGTTTCCGCCCACGATGCCACTAAATAGGAAATAAATTAATAAGCAAGCAATATTTTGCTGGTTAGATTTTTTGATTTAACACTAAGAGTCCAAATACAGACTGATACAATCATTGACGCGGTGATATTTTGATAGTTAGTATTTAAAGACGACACAATAAATTCGAAACGCTTTGTCTCACCAGACGCAGGGAAACCTGAGATGAAATTCGGCTGTTCAGCAGAACGATGAACAACGGGTTCTGTCCATTCTGAGCTCTTCAAAGTTCGAAGGAAAGCGCTTGGCAGATTGTTGATTGAATCACAACGGTAATCATTAGACAGCCGACTGCACAGCACAAGAATTTTTTTGGCTGCTTGAAGAACAGGCCGAAGCTAAAAAAAAATCAAATTTTGATATGAATGAGAATTATCTAGGCTTTAATTGATAACTGTCTGAGTACGTTCATCCCTTTGGGCACCCGAAACACTTACTAAAACAGTGAGGTTGTTAGCCAAGAGGATATCTATGGAAGTTGAGACATCAAGAAGGCGAGTAGTTGGGTTTAGTTGGTACAATACGGACGGTTCATCTGTTCTACGCGATTGCATGTAACTAGCAGAGCCACTAACGTCAGCTATCTTGATGATTTTCACAATAGGCTGAGCGCTGTCTCCAATTAGATGCGCATCAATGAAACCTTCCAACAATTACAACTCCAAAAATGATAATTAATATCTTTTATGTACAAAACTGTACAACGAGGACAGTTTAAAGAACCATACAAATATATCAAAACTCCCTTTCAATCAACATAACACTGAAAGTAGTTAGGCAATCATTATACTTTAGAACTTCAACGTTCAACTGATTTATGAATTTAGTTTGGACGGTTAGGAATAAGTGACAAGAACACAATAATGAAAGCTTGGGAAAATTCTGTGAAGAGAGCTGTCCATGATTGTAAGACACTAAAAAGAGAAAAATAAAAAAATGATAAAACGGACTTCAAAGATATTTGCCTATAAAATAAACTCTGAAAAGGAAAGAATAACAAAAACGTCCCAACTTTGCAGGAAAACATTCGCCAACTACATATTTTAAGGACTACTTTACTACTCGTATTGACCTGAACACTTCCTGATTGATTGGATCACCTCCCCTAATAATATTAAAATTAGCATTTCTTATTTCCCAAAAAGACTTTTCTTTCACCTCTGAATCGCCTCCAGATTGATCATTTTTTGGAGTCGGCGCCTCTCTGACAAAATGACTACCCGATGGTTACAAATAAAAATATGAATTTACGATAAATTAGGAGGTCCCAGGTAAAAAGTCTGGGTCTTGACATGAAGATTCATAGAGAAATCTGAAATGGTTTTTAGGAAAAGGCGTGAATAGTCACCTTCAAATCGATATTGTTAAAAATCGGTTCTCATAAATGCTGATTTGCTCTGTTCAAGGATCATGAAAACTCATAATATTTATATCCTTACTAATTCAGAATCTATAGGGTTCTCCACGACAATAAAGGTGCCGACTCCAAAAAATGATCAATCTGGAGGCGATTCAGAGGTGAAAGGAAAGTCTTTTAATCATTTGGGAAATGAGAAATAGTCATTTTTATATTATTATGGGAAATGATCCAATAAATCAAGAAGTGGTCAGGTCAATACGATAGTGAAGTAGTCCTTAAAATGTGTACTTAGTTGGCAAATGAGTTGCTGCGAAGTTGGGATAATTTTTTATTTTTTCCTTTTCAGAGTTTATTTTATAGGCAAATATTTTTTAAATTGGTTTTATTATTTTTTTAAAGTTTTTTTTATTGTGCCCCATTGCTGTAAAGTTGATTCATTTCACAGAACCTATACTGTATAGTGTGACTTAGTCACCGTAACTCCACTTTATTAACCTAATTTGTGCATTCTTCGGTATCGGGCCTCAGGGCTAGTTTTTCTGAACAATATTATATTGCATTACCGTTGCGACCTTTCAATGAGCTTCTCCATTTTATAATTGGTTATTCTCGCCTACCGACTCAAACATGGAATTACTTTGTGATCCATCCCAACACTGGTTTTCGAATGAATAATTGGCAGCAAAAATACAAACACGACGTACCTCTTGCTACGTTGCCTTCACTGACAATCAGGAGGTCGTATTCGGCGTCTAGGAGCACTCCTTGGCGGAGATCTTTCAGCTCCAAGGTACTGCTGAAAAATTTTCACGGTTGGTATTGATTTTTTGCAGGCAGGTGACATTTTTTTGAGTCGCTGGAACTTACTCACCGTACTTCTACTTCTTCTACTTTTTTTTTTTTTTTTTACGCGAAATCCTAGTGCATCTTATCTATTTCGATTTTTACAGGCCACGAAAACCAATAAATTTGAATATCTGAAGATCTAGAAATGTTTCTTATATGGTGAGTGTAGGAAACTGATTTTTTTTGCTGCGGTAGAATGCTGTACTTTTGCATTACACGCTTGATTTCATATAACTAAATTGCTATTCAGAAATTATAATATAGGTACTATGAATATGATGGGTTTTCATCTCGATTTGAACTAATCCAACATAATAAACGATGACAACATGCCAAAAACGTTTTGCGGAGAATGAAGGTGGATTTATTCATTCTTTATTCAGATTTTTATTCATTATCATTTATTTATTATCAGTACTTCGTCCATAGAACAGTGGAAATTATTTCGTCTGTTCGATGATGTTCTCATAGTTCAATAAGGTTTGAAAAGCAGAAAAAAAAAATACAAAACCCAAAACATAATATCGTTCAATAAGAGGAAACTGCCTGAGTAGAGGTGTATTCCTTAGAAATCCTCTGTCAGCTTTATCTGAACGTTTCATACGCCTGCTCCCAGAGCGCTCAGCTCACTTTCTAAACAAGTGTCTGTGCCTCCATTTGTTAGTCTATCATAGTGTCCGTCTGTCATCGCGTCCATCTGTCTATGGTCTGAGAGACAAATATTGCCATATCTTTCAGAAAAACGCTAGAAATTCGTTCTAATATTTTCAGAAACTGTTTACCCAGTGCAAAAGACGACGCGATTGATATTTCAATACCTAAAACACACTTTTTCAGAGTTATAAAAGTTAAAACTTTATTCCATGTACTTCTTTTCCTTCTCGTCGTATTTCTTGATGTCCAGGGGCTAATAAATAATTGACACATTTTTAGGTGTCGTTGCTACCTATAAAAAATTATCCTATTTTACAAAACTTCGCTCTTATTGTAAGGCTCACATACTGCGGAAGCATTGTCAACCTGAATCGTGCGTTTTTCCATTTTTGGGTCTTCTGGCTCGTTTCTGTTGTGAATTAACGTTTCGGCCTTCGTTAGATTTTCTTGATCTCATAATTGGTTATACCTGCTACCGACTCAAACATGGAAGTATTGTGTGATCTATGCACACCACTGGTTTTTTTCACGCCTCCTCACGCAGTTAGTAAATTCATGCTGAGCTCACCAACGGTTCATAGTCGTTGATGAACCTTCTTCGTCGTCACTGTCGTCGAAGAAAACCCTCGATGAAGGAAGGATGAGCTCACCGAAAAAAGTACACATCGTGACTTAACTAACGACCGTGAAGCGATAGAATGTGCGCAGTTTTGACTACCTAGTCCCTAGTCATTCAAGCACAAGTACCTAAGTCATCCTCAAGGTAGATAGATTGAGGAGGTACGCTGGTAACTCTGTAGCCAATGAAAAGTGCGAATGGGTATGACGTCATAATGAATCCCAAGTCCCACTTGGTAATGAAGATTGGATTGATTTCACTTACTTAATACACAAGTAAAACTGATTATTGATTTTTGTGAGCATTTTATTTCAACATTTAATGCTCGTTTTGGTTATTTACGTAAATAATAATTGGTAAATAACGTTAGGGTGATATAAACCTTCAAAAAATGAATCAAGATGGTCAGACTTACCAGAATTTCAAAAAAAAAATTAGGGAAACAACAATGCCAGTTTAAACTAGTTCACTTTTGAACATTATTATTAATCATTATTATTAAAACATATTAGGAATATTGAAACAAAACATAATTGTGACGTGGGAAATAAATAAAATTGTTTTTGAAAACTCATTATAAACTTTTATTTTTCTTTTTTTTCATACTTCCTATCTGGAAAATTAGTGGATCGTTCAAGGGATTTTTGTTGTGCCCTTTGTGCATTTAAATATTTTATCCTCAGCAGTATGCGCATTTTGCAAAAAGATTCTATCAACTTGTTGTCAATTTGAAGTGAAGATGCAACTTTTGATGTAACGTATTCCGTTGTTTTTTTGCAGTTGGTGGGTATTTTATCTTTTGTATTATAAAGTAGGTTTGTAATTTTCGACTAAGTCATAGCCGACATGACCATTCCAACATTCGATGTTCTTCAAGATTTGTAACTTTCATCGTGGATTACTTCACCAAAAGTCGTTAATTCAGATTTTTGAATAAACCGAACGAACGGTAATTTAACTTAAGATTTTCTCCGAGTAGTGTACCTATCCATTTTTCAAAATTTTATGCGGTATTCAACAACAGCGGTAAAATGTACACCAAAAAATCTCATTCTCCAACTTTACACATTCTCTTCATTCATGTACCTAGGGCAAAAGAATGAAGCATATAATCATGGAAATACACACCATAATCAATCATTATGCTAAATTTGAACAAAATTGGAATCAAAAAATGTTTCACAAAAAAACCAAGGGGTACCTCTGCAATTTTTTAAAACTTATCAGTTGTTGATTTTTTACTCTCCTTTAAGTACAGATAAAAACCTGCAGTTTTCAGGAAAGTTGTTTTTTTTACCAGAAAATAAAGAGAAAAAAGTACAAAACACGCACAAACAATGAAAAAGAGTTTAAACTCGTAAATTAATAAGTAGTTTCATAGTTTGCTTGAGGGGAATTCAAGAAAAATACTGACGAGTGTTTTATGGTAGGAAAGACTTCTCCCTTCAACAGGTAGAATTTCAACCCTCCAAATAAAAGAGAAAGGTAGAAGAAGGGTTTAATTTTGTAATGGGTAGGGGCCTCGGGTCTGTGCTCTAGGGGTTCAAAATGTACTTGTCAGTGAGAGGATTTAAGAATTAAGGATTTAAGACAAATTTATTCAGCAACATAAAACATATAAATTAATACACAATAGAAAAATAACGAATAATAGGTTCAGCAATAGGCTATCGCCCGTGAGAGGGATTCAATGTGACGTTTTAGCGTCCTTAGCAACCGATTTGGAGAGGGGGTCGCCCTTAGTTACCAGCGTACCTCCTCAATCTATCTACCTTGAGTCATCCTGACATAGGGGAAAGTTATGATAAGATAAAGTTTTGTTATGTGCTTGCTAGTTTCAATTCACATAACCGAGAGCAAGGTGTGCTCGATCATCAAGGGCAGCTTCCTCTGACGTCACTGGTATAAGCCTTCCTCATAGCTTCATACGACTTTCATTGCAACATTACT
Source organism: Tupiocoris notatus (assembly GCA_037159825.1). Classification (NCBI taxonomy): domain Eukaryota; kingdom Metazoa; phylum Arthropoda; class Insecta; order Hemiptera; family Miridae; genus Tupiocoris; species Tupiocoris notatus. The sequence goes on along the minus strand of JASJUZ010000238.1, from coordinate 85,098 downwards.
TCTCCGCTTTCTTTTCAATGTGAATGTTTTGTGTACGCTAAGTTTTTTATTACAGTTTTAATAGAGAGTTTCATCAAGGTTTTTTTAATCATTTTTTCAAATCATTTTTTTTAATCATTGATTCGTCTTCTCTTCGCAATGATCTTTCTTTTCACCGGTAAGTTTACTATTTTAATTATTTATTGCCCGTAGATCCATTCTAAAATGTATAATTTATTATTTAGTATCATGATTACCGTTATTAAATTTGAAGAATGTATTGCTGTAATATTAATTGTGGAAAACTCTGAATCCTAAACATGCCTCGGCAAATTTGTCAGCGTATTTGTTCTCTCAACTCTTGTGTTTTAAATATATGTGTACTACTTAATTAATTGCTATTTTGTCAGATTTCCTACCGAAAAATCCATTAGGAAGCAATGGATCGCCAAGTGCCGGAGAAAATGACGATTGGAATCCCAATACCAGTAGGATTTATTAGCTCCGAGCATTTGCTGTTGAACATTTCGAACGAGATTTAAAGGTGTATAATTAAGATGGGGTATCTTAACAAGATCAAAGAAGAGGACAATTTAAAAAAAAAAACGCTGCAAATGATTGTACAGTGGTTTATTATTCCTTCACTTCAATAATAATTTCAGAATACTATCCATTTATGATAGTAATTATTCAGAACATGTGTAAACGTTTCAACCGAAAAACCGATCGGCAAAACTATTGGGGATGGGGAATATTCCGTAGCAACTATTGTAATTTTAATCCATTTTACTTTTCTTAATTTCCTAATTAAAAGCTAAATTTTTTGCCTAACGATACAGCTGGAGAGAGTGTTTGACGACCATTCCAATGAGTATAGAACGATTTTTATAGCTCCAAGAATTCTCGAGTTATACCCTCATGTCAAATTTCTAAAAATCTTCCAAATTCGGCACAAAAGCTGCGATAACTCGAGAACCATAAAATGTATCGACCCGGCGATGGTCTCATTCGATTCAGCGTCCAAAAATCTATATAATTTGATACCACGTACACATTTTTCTGAAAAACCGTGGAAAATATGAATTTTCTCCCCCTCAAAACCCCCCAAAAATACCCTTAAAATTGAGCTAGCAAGTTGTTTCAAAAATTGGGCCGTCGTAGGACCGAGATTGATTTTTGGTGAAAATTTCAAGAATTTCGCTATTATGGTTTGGCCGGAAAACGGCTAACGGCGTACGGCGTACGGCGGACAGACAGAATTTTTTTTATTGGATATTCGGATTCTACATGCCTTGAAACGTAAAACATCAAATTTTGAGGGGGGGTTATAATTTTTTTTTTCTTGGGTTGATTAATATTATTGAATAATAAACCAAAAGTAAAGATTTTCTTCTGACAACAAAATCCCAAAGAGAATAGGAAAAATGATGAATTAATTGTAATTTATTTTTTTTAAATGTTTTTTGATCTTCAAAAACGTTGTTTTTTAATTGCTAATGCGTTCTTTGATAAATTTGTTGAACTTAAGATTTTGATATGCTCCAAGAATATTATACAACATTCTAAAAATATTCTCCAACAGTTATGAACATAAAACAATAATGAACAAAAAAGCTGAATGAGTAGATGCTAAACTCTACTTTCCATGTACCTGTCATTTTTGTACCACTAGCAGCCTCAACGCCATTGATCATTAAGAAACTAGTATTGATCGCATGCTATTTTCAGAAGGAAAAGATAAATATGGTTTACATGCCATTGGTGGCGAAACACTGGTTTTCTGGACAATTTTGCTCAACAACTTGCTCAATATCAATCATTTTTTCCCACTTTCTTTTCAACAGTGATATATATATTTTTTTAACTTCATCAGTGAAGAACGTTAGAAATGAAAAAATAGTGTTTCGAAAATAAAATATCTGAATCTCTACAATTAGGTATTTTATAAGTCAATTTTTAAATTATTTGAATTCCATCAGATTATTTTTGTTTCTTTTAATTTGAAGTATGGTTATAGACAAAAACATTTTATCGAAAAATAATGATAATTAATAGTAAGTAATGAAATTCCGCTGCCAAAGGTTAGTGAAAAGCTATCTAACACTACTAGTTAGATAGCTTTTCACTAACCTTTTGGCTAATATTGAGGCTCGATCTGATACTAACCCTAACGGTATGACGTCACTGGTATAAAGACAAACTTTGTCTTTATACCAGTGACGTCATATTGTTAGGGTTAGTATCACATCGAGCCCACCTGTGTTCTAGTCACCTTGGAGCAAGAGAGAGGGCGAATCGATAGCGAGTGCAGTACAGTGGCTTGATAGACTGTAGGCCACTGTAATAGCGAGTAGAACTGTCCATCGATACTGCTACGGTTGCCAATAATTATGATTTCCATCAAATCTGTCGTCTTTCATTCACCAACTCAAACATTCCAAGAGCTGGTCAGTTCACATATCATTTATTGTTATCCTCAAAATAATGCTCTTCTGGCTTAAAAATTAATTAACTACTCAATATTGAATTATTAAATTAAAGATCAACTTAATTTCTTTTGATTATTTTCATAAATTAAAAAGCTACTAGTTAGATCATTGTTCATGTAGGCATCAATTTAATCATGTTGAAGTGGGAGAAAAATATAGGTAATGAAGGTAAATATAATTACACTATACAAGGTAAAATATAATTTAAGAAAAAATTATTGAGACTGCCGCTCACATTCGGTCCCGAACGAGACATAAGGCCCGCCCACCTTCTCAAGGCTAGGCAAGGCAGAGCTCTCGCGGCTGGTACGGCCTTTCACCTCAGTCTCCTATCTCCTCGCGCCTTGCACGAACGTCCGCTGTGCTCAGTCTCGTATCACCTCGCGCCAAGTGTTTATTTTTCTTCTTCGTCCGAACTTCTATTATGGTAAGTTTACTACGTTGCTATTTATTTGCTTTCATACGCCTCATCTCATGGTCGGTCTCTAAATGCAACATGTGGCATGCGTTGAAGTGATTTGCTGTGCTATTGAGTAGGAGGATTTGAAAATACTTTTTCATAGTACATAATATCCAAACACAATTTGAAACGATGTAACAATTCTTGAGATTTTGTTGAAATCATGCTGGACTCCTGTATTTTCGTGTCCACAACACAGGTTATGATTAAAGACTGTAAGAACGTTCAAGTGTCAGCTATAGGATATTCTAATAATCAGAAAATTAAAATGTTGATAACTTATGTCAAGTTCACCAATTAAGTATGGCGAACTGGATTGGCTCCTTGATGTTTTGGTTTAATATTCAATAATAAACCATTGTAATCGCCCAAGAAAAAAAATTTTATAACCCTTCCTCAAAATTTGATGTTTTACGTTTCAAGGCATGTAGAATCCGAATATCAAATAAAAACGCTGCAAATGATTGTACACTGGTTAATTATTCCTTCGCTTCAATATTGATTTAGAAAGACTATCCATTTGTGATAGTAATTATTCCGAACAATTTTGACGTTTCCACCGAAAAACAGATTGGTAACTGTCGGGAAAAATCCGTAGCAACTATTGTAATTTTAATCGATTTTATTTTCTTAATTCCCTAATAATTGAAAACTAAATTTTTTGCCAAACGGTACAGTTGGAGAGAGTGTTTGACGACCATTCCAATGAGTATAGAACGATTTTTATAGCTCCAAGAACTCTCGAGTTTCTGAAAATCTCCCAAATTCGACACAAAAGCTGTGATAACTCGAGAACCCGCGATGGACTCATTCGATTCAGCGTCCAAAAATCTATACAATTTGATACCACGTACACATTTTTCTGAAAGACCCTGGAAAATATGAATTTTCTCCCCCTCAAAACCCCCATGGAATGGGGCACCTCAGGAGAGCAGACGAAAAAAGTTCATCATACAACATTTGGAAAAATGTTTAATTCTTCCAAAATATAAAAATAATAACTCACAGTATGAATCTTTTTATTCTCAAAGCTAAGTGCTTTCAGCAGACAGGACAACTGGTAACCAGGAATGTACATTTAAAATATTATTTAACAGAAAAGGAACTATAAGGTCATTGAAACTTAGAATGCCTTATCGTAATCACAATTAGTAAATAGTGAGATCAGTTAGGTCCTCTAGGAATCGTATCGCATTATTGGATCATTTGCCATTCATCTCAGTCGGTTTTGATAGCTTCAAAACAATAACATCATCGCCAATAAATTACTGTTCTTTTGTTTCAATAAATTTGTAGGCGCCAAGCAGTTTTTTATAGAACGCTCCTAGATAGCCTCTGCCTGTAGATGGGTCCATCGCAGGTGGAAATGACCTTAGCCACATGAAGTTGAATGGAATTTTTCGTTTTACACTGAACTCGAACAGCAGTGTAGTCATTAGGCAAAAGTGCTAGCGGGTTTTTACTTCCCTGTTATCTCTGTGTGGACTTTTTGTGATACGGTATGATATTATTTTTGTTTATTCTAAATAAAACAAACATGTACCACACCTTTGATCATTACTTCTATTTACAAATTTGTCAGATACTGTCAGTTTTCTCTGAAGAATCCATGTTAACCAGTTTTCTCAGTGAACTTCAAGAGATTAAATTTTGATCTCTTGCGGCCTGAGAAAACTGGAAATGCATGAGTCAACGTACTATTTTGTAGTATCTTTTATAAAAGAGCGGCAAAAACCTATATCGACTTAACTGGTTCGATTCAATTACTCCACTCTATAGATAAACATCGATTTATTTCATCGATAAGAAGCTATCGATTAGTGTTTAGTTCCAGTGCCGTGCGAAGAGCAGTGTCTAGCTTCAATTTTGTTCAAAAATCTGATATTGCGTGTAGAGAAGAAAACGTAAAAAAAAACGCGATGCCGACTTTCACTTTTTTGAGGTTTTTCGAGTACCCAGCCACGTCGAGAAAAAAATATGAACACTATTGCACTTGGAAGTACTTAGCAAGAGCTTTCCAACGATGGTAAAAAATCAATTTTAGGTGGGTTATCCCAGATTATCCTAACGTCCTTGCACAAGGACGCGTGACCGCGGTTCAAAAATGACATCCTCCGAGGTACCAGGGGGTCCTGGTCGATTGAACCACCTTCAAAACTCTTCATTGGGACCTTATGTACAAAGTTCATGTGTTGGTGTACTCAGTTTTTTTTTTCAAAGACTTCGTTTCAATGGTTGACAAAACCAGTCAACTCGAGATGGACGAGCTGCTCGACTTTACCGTGGATGGGTAATTTTTATAAATTCTACTTGAGGAAAATCGACAGTTTTTTTGTTAAAATCGTTTGTCAGCTAGTTTATCTCGAGTTTACAAGTGTCGTTAAAATTTCTACCTTGGTATAGCAGCCATCAGCAAGACCACAAACTCGACGGTCCTTACACAAGGACGTCAGGGAAATGTGACATCAATTTGAACATTTGCCTAATTTCCTGAAGAAAACACTTTCGCTCATTTTTCTACTGTTTCCATCGAGATTTTGTAGTAAATTTCACATTATATGACTTAGTTCAAATAAATTAATAGTTTTTTTCATGGTAAAAAAATATTATATTTAGCACATAATATTTTGAAAATTTATCCAGTGATATCGGCAAGTCATTTTTTCCATATTTTTGGGGACAACGGTGTTTGGCCGAATTACTCGATTTTATTGAAACGGCAGAAGATTCTCAGCATCCAGAGGGAGGCTATGACGTGAAGTTTTGCCCCCTACCAATTGTAATGACGACGTTACTGACAAGGACTCAGGTGACGAAGATGATCCAACTGTCAACAACCTCCCAGGCAGCCAGCTAAGAGCTGAGGCAGCGATGGGGAAGACGCCTGTTTTTTATTTTCGTTCCTAATGGCCTGAATTCTGTTATTTGGTGTCAGCTGAAGACGGAATGGCCAACTTTTCATGAAAATTGTGAGTTTCCGCGGAGAAAATCGCTAAGGAAAATCAGCGGTTTGAATAAACCCGGAGATGTAACTGACAATGAAGCTCATAAACTTCAATCTGATGCGGATGATCCTCGACCAACAAATTCCTCAACCACCTCGATCAGTCGCAAAACAAGAAATCGAATTAGATCTCCATCTCCTCCCACAAAACCGTCATTCTTGAAAAGGATCCAACGGAACTTCGATTTTGACTGGAGCAAAGATGAGCTCCTCTCGTCTGATGAAGATCAAGTGTCGTCACTGCTCCAAAAAAACCATTACTAAATGCGAAAAATGCATCGTTGGGCTACATGTTGATTGCACCATCGCATTTCACACCCAATCGTAATGCGTAAAAATACCTAAAAAATTTCATGGAACGTTCAATATTTTTGTCCTACATTTTGACCGTTTTTCTTTATTTTGACTATTTTTCTATATTTTGACTATTGATTTCTCACTATTTTACGATTTTTCAACATTATTTCACAATATTCACTACTATTTGATATTATTATTTCGGTTACGTGTTTGAAAACCCATTTTCGGGGAGATTTTGCTAATTACATTCCTTTTTCAGCTAATGATCTTTTGATATCCAATTATCCTGAAGTCCTTGCACAAGGACCGCCGATTTCAGCCAATAGAAAACCTGGAATTCCGTGTAAATATTTTAATTAGGCTCTATAGACTCCCATTGACTAGTTTTTGAAGAAAATTAGAAAAAAATTTACGAAAAATAATTCAGGATAATCTGGGATGACGGAGCAATCGATGTTTTTATAGACCTATGTATGAGATCTCATAACTTCTAAACGAAAACTGTTTTTTCATAGTTTGTAAACCTAAATTGTTCGTATTTAAGACTAGTTTACGTAATCAAAGTTTGGTATTGATTGGACTAAAAGTAAATAATACTTCTAAGGCCGTATTTCTTAAAAATTTGTTTCAAAATCACGTTTTTGGAATATATATGGTTGTAGAAAAAAAACTACGTTAGTCATAGAATTTTCTTTGAAAGATTTGAATTTAGCGTTAAATGTTCAAGAAATAACATGCAGGTAGTTGCCGCGAAGTTGCGACATTTTTGTTATTTTTTTCCTTTTCAGAGTTTGTATTATAGGCAGATAATTTTCAAAGTTGGTTTTATTATTTTTTTAAACTTTTTTCTTCTTTTTTTAGTGTCATAGAATTATGGACAGCTCTCTTCACAAAATTTGCCCAAGCTTTCTTCATGGTGGTTTTGTCACTTACTACCAACAGACCAAACCAAATTCATAAATCTGTTGGAAACTGAAGATCTAAACTATAATGATTACCTAACTACTTTCAATGTTATTATGTTGATTGAGAGTGAGTTTGAACGTTAGAAATTAATGGAATAATCTATCCACTGATTTGAGACTCTTGGTCTACATACCGGATGCTTTGATCCCATTGATCCACCTTACAAAACTCAAATAATTTAGTACACCATTTTTGATTACTGAAATGCTCCAATTTACTTGTTCTGTATTTCTCAAATGATAATAGAGTTATGATTTTCTCGAGCCTATCCGCAATTACACTGAATGAGAGTATCCGAACAAAATTTCAGAAATTCACCCAACGTTTGTGCATTATAATGACAGGATTTGGCCCTCAAAACCATGTAACCATGTAATGTTTTGTTGAAAAAGTAATGCTGAATTCAAACCTGTTAACGAAAATTCTATGACTAACGTACCTAGTTTTTTTTTTCTACAAGCATAAATAGTTCAAAAAACGTGATTTCGAAACAATTTTTTTAGAATTACGGCCTGAAAAGTATCTACGCTTGGTTCAATCAATACCAAACTTATATCACGTAAACTAGACTTAAATTTGAACAATTTTAGTCTTCAAACTAAGGAAAAACAGTTTTCGTTTAGAAATTATGCAGTCCCAAACATAGGTCCCTAAAAACATCGATTGCTCCCGTATTAAAATTGATTTTTAACCATCATTGGAAAAATCAGTATATTTGAATGCTTGAAGTTCTTTAATGTTTGTAGCGATGTGTAAATTACTTGATTCCCCCTTCAGGGACGGTCATAAATTTTTGGGTGTCATTGCTATAAAAATGACCTCATTTTATGATACTTGGCTTATGTTGTTAGGCTCAGATACTGCACTTCTGCATTATCAACCTAATTCGTAGGTTTTTCTACTTTTCTTTTTTTTTTTTCTCAAAACAGTTGTAGTGTACTAACGTTGCGGCCTTCGTACTAGTTTCTTGATTTTATAATTTTGGTTATATCTGTTACCGACTACATCATGTATGTTCTGTGTTATCTATGTACACTTCAACACAGTTACTAGTAGGAGTCACATAAATATGATCATGCAATTACGTGTGGAATCAAAAGTTTGGTAATAAATAAATCAGTCGAGCATGATTGTGCGTAGTGAACGTTGTTTAACAACGTGTTGTTTCAGAGTGGTTAAGGATGGCTCCTGATACGTTGGAACTTTGTAAGGAGAACATCCAATCCCTGGAGCAGGGACGAGAGCAAGCCAACTTGGATTAGCACTTCGTGCCCTGAGTGATGTTGAACTTCGGGCGAAACTCCAAAAAGAGCGAGAGTTTGTATATTATAGCTGTTTTTAATTTTTCTTGTTACTAATTAATTTCAATCTGTGTGATTTGAGTTGATGATATTTTTCAGGGAGCATGAAAAATATGACATCTGATGGAAATGACCCCCTACCGCCGCGGCATGACTATGTCGATTGGATTGAACAGAGTTGCCCAAAACATGGCAAAGAAGTGAATCTGATACCGCTTCTTGAAGATACCATCATGCAATTCAAGGAAGTGGAGCAGTATAAACAGGACAGTCGTTTTATCGACCTAATCATCAAATACGTAAGGATGGTGGCAATTTTTTGTTTGTGGAGTGATAAACTGATTCATGATTGGGGAATAAAATTTCTGGGATACATGCAGCTAAATATTTGGTGAAAGAAGTCAGCATTCAGTATAAATTGTGTGATAGGGCTGGTGTTCAGCCCCTGTAAGTCGATGAGATTACTTTTTAAACTTATTTTTGAGAGGGATACTATCCTGGTAGGTCCCAAATTAAAACAAAATCCATCCAGTAGTTACAGCCCCAGATTCGGAGAAATGCTGGAAAAAGTGATTTTTGCGAAAATAGCAACTTTTGACTTTGCAAGCTAATAACTTTTACAAAAACCGTGCAAATGCGATGAGTGGTTTATTATTCCTTCGATTCAATAGGTAATGATTTGGGAAAACTATCATAACTTGCTCAAACATTAAATTAAAAGGTACATTTTTCGTCTAACTTTATAGTTGAAGAGACCATTTGACGACCATTCCAACAAGATTACGATTTTCATAGCGCCAACGATTCTCGAGTTATACCTTTATGCCCAATTTGTGAAAATCTCCCAAATTTTACTAACCCCCTCAACATTTTACAATTTACGTTTCAAGGCATATAGGATCCGAATATCCAGTAGAAAAAATCCTGTCCGTCTGCCGTACGCCGCCATCACTTTTTGGAGGAAACTATTATAGTTACATTTTTGAAATTTCACAAAAAATCAGTCGTGGCCTGACAACGGCTCAATTCTTTCGCCAAATCGCTATCTCAATTTTCAGGGTATTTTTGAGGGGGAGAATATTCGTATTTCCCAACGTTTCTCAAAAAAAGGTGTGTTTGATTTCCATTTCTATAGATTTTTGGACGCTGAATCGGATAACACCATCCCGGGGTCGGTTGCTTTATTGGTTCTCGAGCTATCGCAGTTTGTGTGTAAAATTTCGGAGGTTTTCACAAAGTTGCCATGAGGGAATTACTTGAGAGTTCTTGGAGCTATAAAAACTGTTGTATACGCGTTGGAATGGTCGTCAAACACCCTATTCAACTGTACCGTTAGGCGAAAAAATTAGCATTTCATTTCGAAATTAATTAGCTTCTTACAGTGCTTAGCATAATGACCCCCGTTGCCACATTTCCAGCACCTAAATTCTACTCTTCCCGGTGGTTCTTCCGTTTGCCGACTCCAAGATTCGTTTTTGTCCGAGATGTCTCTGAAATTTTGGTGGAGTACACTTCTCTGTTTAATGTCCTCCTCATCATACACGAGACTTGCCTCTAGTCTTGTAGCACGTGCCACTGCATCTCTCAGAGTTGATGGATCTCCCGCAAGAGTCAATTCGCGAATCCGTGGGTTACACAAGCCATTAATAAATTGCTCAACAGCTATTGACTCACGAGCATCTTTGTTGGATACAACTCTTCGCGCTAAACTTTCTACATCAGCAGCGAAAGTTGAAACGTCTTCTTCTCTTCCTTGTACACGTCCCCGTAAACGAGCAAGGTACAGACGCTCTCGACCTTGTGTCCCAAACCTAATAGCGAGAGCCTTTTCCATTGCCTGTAGGTTACGATAATCCTGATGTAGATTGCACACTACAGCTAGAGCGGGGCCTCTTAGAGCTGTGAGCAAATGGGCAGCTGCCGTTTGGTCTTTCCAATGATTATTGTCCACTACTGCTTGGAATTGAATCCAGTATTCATCCCAAGGACAGCTTCCATCATACGGGAGAGCTTCGACCATGTCATTTCTTTCCACTGAATCCGAAACTTCCAAAGATGGCGCTGAGTCTGGCTGGACATGGTGCGAAAGTAGCGAAGCCACTGTGTTCGTTAACTGAGCACATATTCGAGAAAGTGATGCCAACCGCTGTTCAAAACGCTCAAAGGAATTGGTTTGTTGCCTCAACTCTTCGTTGTTCATCCCACTTCTGACACCAATTGTTGTGTTTTTGAAGTTATACACTTGAGGCATTCGAAACCAAAACCAGACTGGACTTTTATTGTTTATCACACATATTTACAATCACACGGTGACGGTGGTTCGTCACTTAGAAGTGCTTATATTCATAACAATAGCAATGATTAAAATTACAATAGTTGTTACGGAGTTTTCCCACATAGCTACCAATCTGTTTCACAAATGTTCGGAATAAGTATCATCACAAATGGATATTCTTAAAATAACTATTGAAAAAAAGGAATAATAAACCACTGTACTATTATTTGCTGTATTTTTCATTGTCTGTAGACTTACACTGCTTTAGTTTGCGCACTTCGCGCAATTCACGTTTCGCAATTCACATATCGATCATTTTTGATGAAGATCAAAATCCATAAAAAATGATCGATATTGACGTTTTTACATCAGATTTCAATAAATTTTATGTTATTTGACTCAGCTAACAATGTCCTTTACTTTTTGTGTCTACATTTATTTTCAATAAATTTTGTTTGAATTTTTAACCGTCTTCAAAAAAGGAGGAGGTTACTATGGTCGTCATGCGGGTTTTTTTTTTTTTTTCGGTATGTGTTGTCCACCGGCGTTCAGCTCCTGTACGTCCGATCGGGTTACTTTTTTTTTGTTTGAAAGGGTTACTATCCAGGTAGATCCCATAATTTTTTCAATTGAGTCCATCCAGTAGTTACGTCTCCAGACGCGGAGAAACGCCGGAAAACGTGATTTTCGCGAAAAAAGGAAGTTTTGACTTTGCAAGCTTATAACTTCTAGAATACTTGCTCGATTGTTTCGTTTCTGGTGTCATTTTGTTCATAATTTATCTGTCTACAAGGGCCTAGCTTCAATTTTTCGTTCGGCATTCTAATATAGCGTGTAGAGAAGAAAGTGTAACAAAAAACGTGATGCCGATTTTCACTTTTTTGAGGTTTTTCGAGCACCGTTCCCAACCACGTCGAGAAAAAAATATGAACACTATTGCACTTGAAAGCACTTAGCTAGAGCTTTCTAACGATGGTAAAAAATCAAGTTTAGGTGGCATAATAAGGGAGCAATCGATGTTTTAATGGACCTGTGTTTGAGACCTCACTGTTGGAATAATAATTTATACATTTGTAACAGTTTAATAATTTGAAAAGAAATAATTTCTAAAGTAAAATTTGAATATCGATCCAACAATCAATCGTGTCTGTATCGACTCGAGTAATAATCGATAACATTGTTGTGCATTGTTTGTTGTGATGTTCGATTGCCTTTTCGTTGCTGTTCACGTTTTGTAATATACCGTTGCGTTCTTTATAAAGACTTTTTCGTTAAATTTGGTCCCTCCATAAGGTTATGGGCCCAGAAAAGTGTGTAAAAGTAAAAACTAGTCGTGTGTAAAAGTAAAAAAGTGCGTTAAAATAAAAACTCGTCCTCGGAGTCGTCTTGGAATTCGGCGGTAACCTGTCGCGTATCTGTTCTCGTGTTCGACGTACGACGAATTGTTCGTGTTTTTCGACAATTTCGGCCTTAAAAAAAACGAGGTAAAATGTCAACTAAAAGCGGTCATGATGAATATTCGAATATTGAGACGCTTGAGGGACCCGAAAGTTTTGTGTCCTGGCGTTTTGAATTGAGGATTCTATTGAATGCAGCTAATGTCCTTGACGCGATTTCTTTTCCTAAAGAAGAAGGATTTCCCAAGGATCAAGAGAGCCTCGGAAAAGATGCGAAAGCTCAAAAGGCCATAATAATGACAATCAGTAAGAAAAACAAGCAGCTGATAATGTCGTGTAAAACTGCAGCTGAAATGTATAGCAAGCTTGTCAGCATTTATGAAGGAGATAACGACAGATTGAAAGACAGCTTGTTGGCTCAATATTTTAGTTTTCGAATTAAAAACATTGCAAAAGGGGTTGCTGAACTTGAAAACATTGTGACGCAGTTGAAAAGTCTTGGCCACGAAATAAAAGACGTGGAACTCACACAAAGAATATTGTCAGCTTTGCCTGAGTCATACAACAGTTTTGCTGTGTCATGGGACTCTGCCCCCAAAGAAGAAAGGACTTCGACGAATTTGATCGCGAGACTGCTAAAAGAAGAACATAAAACCAGCTCGTCTAAAGCTGAAGAAACCGATGTTGCATTTAAAGCTGCGCGGACCACACGTCCTCCAAATTTTGATGTCACGTGCTTCGAGTGTAATAAGAAGGGACATTTTGCCAGAAACTGCCCCACCAAAGATGAAGACGTCGATCGTTGTAAATTCTGTAAAAAGGACAACCATGCTTCGGAAGACTGTTTCTTCAGGCCGAAGAAAGATAAAAGAAACGGTGATTCGTCGAAATTCTCTGAAGGCTTCGACAACAAAAAAAGAGGAAGAAAAGGTAAATTTAAGGATAAGGTAGCATTTTTCACCCAAGAATATGACAATGAGACCAATATGGCCGACCGTAACGCCATTTGGACGATCGATTCCGGCTGTTCGAGCCATATGTGTAATGACAACACATATATGGTAAACGCTAAGACGATTCGCACCGAAATCAGTATCGCGAAAGATGGAATCAAGATGACTGCCACTAAAAAGGGTGATATAAGCTTTGAAAAATGCATCCTGAAAAATGTGCTTTTTGTACCCGAACTGGCAACGAATTTGCTCTCAGTGAATAAAATTATCGAGTCCGGTGGGCAAGTGAACTTCGATAAGAACAAAGTTGTGATCAAATGCGGCGATTTTGTTGTTCATGGACAGAAAAACGATTCGAACCTTTTTGAAGTAAAACTAGTCCCTGATCAGCAGGATTCGGCATTTGTCGTCAAAGTGAATGAAGAATGTGCTGCTGAATGGCATCGAAAACTCGCGCACCTCGGCTATCAAAACATCGTAAAATTAAAAAAGTGCAGCGAAGGGCTGGAGAAATTTAAAATCCCAGATAAAAAGGAAGTCTGTGAAGTTTGCTCTCACTCAAAGCTAACCCGTCTTCCTTTTGAGAACAACCGTAAGAAAGCAGAGAGGCCGCTCGAGATTCTTCATTTCGATTTATGCGGTCCAATTCAAGAGACTTGGGATAATAAGTCGTATTTCCTTGCTGTGATGGACGACTACACTCACTATTCTGTTGTCGCGTTGCTTGAACACAAGTCGGAGCTTGGTCAAGAACTAAAAAGCATCGTAGCAGAATTTGAGGCGAAATGGAACATGAAAGTGCATATGTTGCGTTGTGATAACGCCGGAGAAAATTCTTCGCACCAACTTCGAGAATGGGCAAAAGAGAAGGGAATAAAGTTCGACTATTCTCCGCCATACGTTCCTGAGTTAAATGGAAAAAGCGAGCGTCTGATGAGAAGTCTAATGGAAAAAGTGCGTTCTCTCATTTTTGACTCGGGACTTCGTGAAGAATTTTGGGGTGAGGCGCTGTATGTTGCCACCTACTTACTGAATCGTTCGCCAACAGCAGCGCTACCGAGTAAGACTCCATTCGAAATGTGGAACGGAAAAACACCCAACCTGAATAACCTCCAAATATTTGGATCTCGTGCCTTTGTCCACAAAAAGGGGCATTTGAGAAAACTAGACCATCGAAGTAACGAGTATACGTTCGTTGGATATACTACAATGGGCTACAGGTTGTGGGATGAAGAAAATCGTAAAATAATCGTATCAAGAGACGTAAAATTCACCGGAAAAACCCCGAACTCTTCCAAGAAAAGAATCCAGTCTATTTTCATCACTGAAAATGACTATGAAAATAGTGAAGAAAGTATCGACGAAGAAGAAAGAAGTAATACCGACAATCACGATGCTGAGGATGGATTTGACGCTGATGAACGATCAACCCAAGACAACCTTGAAGATGCGTCTGAGATAACGGACTCCGAAGAAAACGGTCCAGAAAATCTAAGAAGAAAATCGAAGCGTCAGACTAAAATTCCTGTAAAATTCAAGGATTATGTCACAAATTTCGATCCAGACGAAAGCGACGAGACAGCTCTCCTATCGTACGCTGAAGCTACCAGCGGAAGTGACAGAGTAAAATGGCTTGCTGCAATTGAAGAGGAAAAGAACGCTCTGAAGAAAAATAAAACCTGGAGTTTGATCGACCACTCAGAAGCTCAAGGGAAAAAGATACTGACGAGCTGATGGGTGTTTCGGATCAAGGATGATGGCAGGTATAAAGCCAGGCTTGTAGTACGGGGGTGCCAACAGCGATTTGGAATAGACTTTTTCGAGACCTACAGCGCCGTTGTAGGAACAGAGGCTCTCCGTGTGCTGCTCGCCCATGCCGCCAAAAATCGCCTAAAAATCAAAACGTTTGATGTGAAGAGTGCCTTTCTTCACGGCTTGATCAAAGAAGACATATACATGTCTTTACCAGAAGGCTATGGAAAACTCAGCGGAAAAATTTGCAAGCTGAACCGTGCCTTGTACGGGTTGCGTCAAGCCCCGGCAAGTTGGCAGAAACGACTTGCAATGTTCCTTCGGGAGCAAGGACTAACCCCACTAAGAACAGACCAATGTGTATTCGTAAATGAGGACCGATCGTTGATTCTAGCGATACACGTTGATGACGGATTTTTGTTTGGAGTTGATGAAACAAAGATGAGAAAATTGCTAAAATGTCTCGAGAAGGAATTTGAAATAACCATCTGTAACAACCCTACTTCGTTTCTAGGCATGGAGATCAAAATTTCCCCGGATGCCATTAAAATCAGCCAACAGTCCTACATTAAAAACGTATTGGAGAAATTCAATATGGCCGAAGCCAAACCTGCGCCAACGCCATTGTCTGCCTACAAACCTGCTGATATTAAGAAGCCCGACAAACGACCGAATTTCCCGTTTCGTGAAGCAGTAGGAAGTCTGCTTTACCTCTCTACAAAGACGAGACCCGACATAAGCTTCGCAGTCGGATATTGCAGCAGACAAATGGAACAACCAGATGACTTGGATGTGATCAACCTAAAGCGCATCATGAGATACCTAAAGGGTAGTGAAGATAAAGGAATTTCCTACAGTGCCGACTCAGCTGATGACTTAAAAGTGTATTGCGACTCTGACCACGCGGGAGACCCTGCTACGACTAAAAGTACTTCTGGATTTGTGATGTACTACGACGGTGGACCCATCTGTTGGAGATCAAGAAAACAGTCGACGACGGCAGACCACAGCACAGAAGCAGAATTCGTGGCTGCTGCTGAAAGTTGCAGAGAACTCATCTACATCAAGGCGTTCATTGAAGAACTAATTCAAGAAACCATTAAGGCTGAACTGCTCATTGACAATTCCAGCACAATCACATTAATTAAAACCGGTGTGATGAATAGGAAAAGAAAGCACATTGATGTGAAGTACCATTTTCTGCACGAAAAATATGTTGAAGGCTTGATGAAACTATCTTATTGTCCTACTGATGTGCAGATAGCTGATTTGTTAACAAAGCAACTTGGGCCGACAAAGTTTAATTATTTTCAAAAAATGTTGATTTCTTAAAATGTAAAATTACAGGGGTGTGTTCGAATAATAATTTATACATTTGTAACAGTTTAATAATTTGAAAAGAAATAATTTCTAAAGTAAAATTTGAATATCGATCCAACAATCAATCGTGTCTGTATCGACTCGAGTAATAATCGATAACATTGTTGTGCATTGTTTGTTGTGATGTTCGATTGCCTTTTCGTTGCTGTTCACGTTTTGTAATATACCGTTGCGTTCTTTATAAAGACTTTTTCGTTAAATTTGGTCCCTCCATCACTCACAACTTCCAATCCAAAACTGTTTTTCCATCGTTTTTAAACTTAAATTGTTTGAATTTGAGTCTAGTTTACGTGATTTAAATTTGGTATTGATTGGACTGAAATTGGATACTTTTTAGGCCGTATTTCTAAAAAATTTGTTTCAAAATCACGTTTTTTGGACTATTTATGCTTGTAGAAAAAAAACTACGTTAGTCATAGCATTCTCGTTAGAAGATTTGAATTCAGCGTTAAATTTTCAATAAATAACATAGTTTGTAAGGCCAAATAACTCCATTTTAATGCACAAACGTTTGGCGAATTTCTGAAATTTGGTTCGGATTCTGTCATTCAGTGTGAATGCGGATACGCTCCAGGAAATCATCACTCTATTATCGTTAGAGAAATAAAGAACGAGTGAATTGGTGCAATTCAGTAACCAACAACGGTGTAGGCCATTATTTGAGTTTTGTAAGGTAGATCAATGGGATCAAAGTATCCGGTATGTTGACCAAGAGACCCAAATCAGTGGATGGATTATTCCAAAGGTTCAAACTCTCTCTCAATCAACATAATAACATTGAAAATAGTTAGGCAATCATTATACTTTAGAACTTCAACGTTCAATGGACTTATGAATTGAGTTTGGACGGTTAGTAGTAAGTGACAAGAACACAATAATGAAAGCTTGGGAAAATTCTGTAAAAAGAGCTGTCCATAATTGTAAGTCACTAAAAGGAGAAAAATAAAAAAAAAACTTTTTTAAAAAAAATAAAACCGACTTCAAAAACTTTGTCTATAAAATACACTCTGAAAAGGAAAAAATAACAAAAATGTCCCAACTTCGCAGCAACTCATTCGCCAACTACACATTTTAAGGATTACTTTACTACTCGTATTGACCTGACCACTTCCTGATTGATTGGGTCACCCTCCCTAATAATATAAAAATTACTATTTTTCATTTCCCTAATGAATAAAACATTTTCCTTTCACCTCTGAATTGCCTCCAGATTGATCAACTTTTGGAGTCGGCGCCTCTCTGGCAAAATGACTACTCGATGGTTACAAATAAATATGAATTTACGATAAATTAGTACCAAAAACGAAGATAAATTAGTAGGTGCCAGGTAATAAGTCGTAATTCTTCGAGAAATCTGAAATGGTTTTTAGGAAAAGGCGTGAATAGTCACCTTCAAATCGATATTGTTAATAATCAGTTGTCATAAAAAAATGCTGATTTGCTCTGTTTAAGAATCGTGAAAACTCATAATATTTATATTCTTACCTATTCGGAATCTATAGGCTTCTCCAATACAATATAAGAGAGGCGCCGACTCCAAAAGTTGATCAATCTGGAGGCAATTCAGGGTGAAAGGAAAATGTTTTATTCATTAGGGAAATGAAAAATAGTAATTTTTATATTATTAGGGAGGGTGATCCAATCAATCAGGAAGTGGTCAGGTCAATACGAGTAGTAAAGTAATCCTTAAAATGTGTAGTTGGCGAATGAGTTGCTGCGAAGTTGGGACATTTTTGTTATTTTTTCCTTTTCAGAGTGTATTTTATAGACAAAGTTTTTGAAGTCGGTTTTATTTTTTTTAAAAAGTTTTTTTTTTTTTGAGATGTACGATGGGTTGTTTCTCATGTATTTCTTTTCTTATGTATTTTTTCTTCTTATGTATGTTTTTCTAATACCGACAAATAGATCCCATTTGAATAGCATCAAAATTGAGCAAGTTGTTGAGCAAAATTGTCCAGAATACCAGTGTTTCGCCACCAATGGCATGTGAATATAGCATGCGATCAATACTAGTTTCTTAATGATCAATGGTGTTGAGGCTGATATTGGTACAAAAATGACAGGTACATGGAAAGTAAAGTTTAGCATGCATTCATTCAACTTTTTTGTACATTATTGTTTTATGTTCGTAACTGTTGGAAAATATTTTTAGAATGTTGTATATTAATGTTTGTAGCGATGTGTAAATTACTTGATTCCCCCTTCAGGGACGGTCATAAATTTTTGGGTGTCATTGCTATAAAAATGACCTCATTTTATGATACTTGGCTTGTGTTGTTAGGCTCAGATACTGCACTTCTGCATTATCAACCTAATTCGTAGGTTTTTCTACTTTTCTTTTTTTTTTTTCTCAAAACAGTTGTAGTGTACTAACGTTGCGGCCTTCGTACTAGTTTCTTGATTTTATAATTTTGGTTATATCTGTTACCGACTACATCATGTATGTTCTGTGTTATCTATGTACACTTCAACACAGTTACTAGTAGGAGTCACATAAATATGATCATGCAATTACGTGTGGAATCAAAAGTTTGGTAATAAATAAATCAGTCGAGCATGATTGTGCGTAGTGAACGTTGTTTAACAACGTGTTGTTTCAGAGTGGTTAAGGATGGCTCCTGATACGTTGGAACTTTGTAAGGAGAACATCCAACCCCTGGAGCAGGGACGAGAGCAAGCAAACTTGGATTAGCACTTCGTGCCCTGAGTGATGTTGAACTTCGGGCGAAACTCCAAAAAGAGCGAGAGTTTGTATATTATAGCTGTTTTTAATTTTTCTTGTTACTAATTAATTTCAATCTGTGTGATTTGAGTTGATGATATTTTTCAGGGAGCATGAAAAATATGACATATGATGGAAATGACCCCCTACCGCCGCGGCATGACTATGTCGGTTGGATTGAACAGAGTTGCCCAAAACATGGCAAAGAAGTGAATCTGATACCGCTTCTTGAAGATACCATCATGCAATTCAAGGAAGTGGAGCAGTATAAACAGGACAGTCGTTTTATCGACCTAATCATCAAATACGTAAGGATGGTGGCAATTTTTTGTTTGTGGAGTGATAAACTGATTCATGATTGGGGAATAAAATTTCTGGGATACATGCAGCTAAATATTTGGTGAAAGAAGTCAGCGTTCAGTATAAATTGTGTGATAGGGCTGGTGTTCAGCCCCTGTAAGTCGATGAGATTACTTTTTAAACTTATTTTTGAGAGGGATACTATCCTGGTAGGTCCCAAATTAAAACAAAATCCATCCAGTAGTTACAGCCCCAGATTCGGAGAAATGCTGGAAAAAGTGATTTTTGCGAAAATAGCAACTTTTGACTTTGCAAGCTAATAACTTTTACAAAAACCGTGCAAATGCAATGAGTGGTTTATTATTCCTTCGATTCAATAGGTAATGATTTGGGAAAACTATCATAACTTGCTCAAACATTAAATTAAAAGGTACATTTTTCGTCTAACTTTATAGTTGAAGAGACCATTTGACGACCATTCCAACAAGATTACGATTTTCATAGCGCCAACGATTCTCGAGTTATACCTTTATGCCCAATAAATTTGTGAAAATCTCCCAAATTTTACTAACCCCCTCAACATTTTACAATTTACGTTAAGCATATAGGATCCGAATATCCAGTAGAAAAAATCCTGTCCGTCTGCCGTACGCCGCCATCACTTTTTGGAGGAAACTATTATAGTTACATTTTTGAAATTTCACAAAAAATCAGTCGTGGCCTGACAACGGCTCAATTCTTTCGCCAAATCGCTATCTCAATTTTCAGGGTATTTTTGAGGGGGAGAATATTCGTATTTCCCAACGTTTCTCAGAAAAAGGTGTGTTTGATTTCCATTTCTATAGATTTTTGGACGCTGAATCGGATAACACCATCACGGGGTCGGTTGCTTTATTGGTTCTCGAGCTATCGCAGTTTGTGTGTAAAATTTCGGAAATTTTCACAAAGTTGCCATGAGGGAATTACTTGAGAGTTCTTGGAGCTATAAAAATTGTTGTATACGCGTTGGAATGGTCGTCAAACACCCTATTCAACTGTACCGTTAGGCGAAAAAATTAGCATTTCATTTCGAAATTAAGAATAATAGCAATGATTAAAATTACAATAGTTGTTACGGAGTTTTCCCACATAGCTACCAATCTGTTTCACAAATGTTCGGAATAAGTATCATCACAAATGGATATTCTTAAAATGACTATTGAAAAAAAGGAATAATAAACCACTGTACTATTATTTGCTGTATTTTTCATTGTCTGTAGACTTACACTGCTTTAGTTTGCGCACTTCACGCAATTCACGTTTCGCAATTCACATATCGATCATTTTTGATGAAGATCAAAATCCATAAAAAATGATCGATATTGACGTTTTTACATCAGATTTCAATAAATTTTATGTTATTTGACTCAGCTAACAATGTCCTTTACTTTTTGTGTCTACATTTATTTTCAATAAACTTTGTTTGAATTTTTGAGATGTACGATGGGTCGTGTCTCATGTATTTTTTCTTCTTATGTATGTTTTTCTTATACCGACAAATAGATCCCATTTGAATAGCATCAAAATTGAGCAAGTTGTTGAGCAAAATTGTCCAGAAAACCAGTGTTTCGCTACCAATGGCATGTGAATATAGCATGCGATCAATACTAGTTTCTTAATGATCAATGGTGTTGAGGCTGATATTGGTACAAAAATGACAGGTACATGGAAAGTAAAGTTTAGCATGCATTCATTCAACTTTTTTGTACATTATTGTTTTATGTTCGTAACTGTTGGAAAATATTTTTAGAATGTTGTATATTATTATATTCTTGGAGCATATCAACACGATCCTAATTATCCTAATTATACACCTTTAGATCTAGTTCGAAATCTTCTGCAGAAAAATGCTCGGAGCAAATAAATACTACTGGCTGAGTTCGAAAGCATGTTGGGTAATTTTTTTGTTTATTTATTTTAATTTTCTTGTGAAAGGGAATTTATATTTGCAGTAGGTAGAAAGATAGCGAGCGTATCAGCTGAAGCTGAGGGCTCCATTTATAGCTGGTAGCTTGTTCTAGCCGTCCATGTTCACCTATCTAAATTTTCAATTTGACAGTGTTTTATTTATATTAAATGAACAACTCCATTTTTTCAGTTAGGTCGTACATTATTTAGGTACCTGATACATACCTACCTACAGTTCTTCCCTTGAATTCTGAAGAATGATACAACTCTTGCAGTATAAACCTTGTCATTCATCCGCTGTCCACTTGCCATTTTTCAGAGCTGGGATTTTGAGAAGCCTTCCCGTGCATAAAAGAAGCTGTACCTGTGCTGGCTGAAGAGATGAAGAAATAACGAAAACGACCAATGGGGGATGATAGTGGAGAGGAATGAGAAATATTCTGTTTGATCGACCAGTTATCAGTTGATGGTGCCCATTCAGAGCCGAAATATTTACCTAAATAATATTCACCCCCTCTCAATCGACTTATCACCTTCTTGAAAATTAATGTCCTGAAAAAGGGTATTTTCTGATGTATTGCCAAAAATAAATGTGTAATGCATATTTTCCATTGTCTCACTTTTTTCTTACCCACAACAATGAATACAGTAATTAACTCCTAGTAGCAGAGTGCAGTAGACTGAAACTGAAAGGTCTTGTTAACTTTTGGGGCCACTCTAAGTTGCATTTAAGAATAATAGCAATGATTAAAATTACAATAGTTGTTACGGAGTTTTCCCACATAGCTACCAATCTGTTTCACAAATGTTCGGAATAAGTATCATCACAAATGGATATTCTTAAAATGACTATTGAAAAAAAGGAATAATAAACCACTGTACTATTATTTGCTGTATTTTTCATTGTCTGTAGACTTACACTGCTTTAGTTTGCGCACTTCACGTTTCGCAATTCACATATCGATCATTTTTGATGAAGATCAAAATCCATAATAAAAAACACTTTTTAAAAAAAAAATAAAACCGACTTCAAAAACTTTGTCTATAAATACAATCTGAAAAGGAAAAAATAACAAAAATGTCCCAACTTCGCAGCAACTCATTCGCCAACTACACATTTTAAGGAATACTTTACTACTCGTATTGACCTGACCACTTCCTGATTGATTGGATCACCTTCCCTAATAATATAAAAATTACTATTTCTCATTTCCCAAATGATTAAAAGATTTTCCTTTCACCTCTGAATTGCCTCCAGATTGATCATCTTTTGGAGTCGGCGCCTCTCTTATATTGTATTGGAGAAGCCTATAGATTCCGAATTACCAGTAGTATGAATATAAATATCATGAGTTTTCACGATTCTTGAACAGAGCAAATCAGCATTTATGAGAACTGATTATTAACAATATCGATTTGAAGGTGACTATTCAAGCCTGTTCCTAAAAACCATTTCAGATTTCTCTAAGAATCTTCACGTCCAGACCCAGACTTATTACCTGGCACCTACTAATTTATCATAAATTCATATTTATTTGTAACCATCGGGTAGTCATTTTGCCAGAGAGGCGCCGACTCCAAAAGATGATCAATCTGGAGGCAATTCAGAGGTGAAAGGAAAATCTTTTAATCATTTGGGAAATGAGAAATAGTAATTTTTATATTATTAGGGAAGGTGATCCAATCAATCAGGAAGTGGTCAGGTCAATACGAGTAGTAAAGTATTCTTTAAAATGTGTAGTTGGCGAATGAGTTGCTGCGAAGTTGGGACATTTTTGTTATTTTTTCCTTTTCAGATTGTATTTATAGACAAAGTTTTTGAAGTCGGTTTTATTTTTTTTTTAAAAGTTTTTTTTATTTTTCTCTTTTTAGTGACTTACAATTATGAACAGCTCTCTTTACAGAATTTTCCCAAGCTTTCATTATTGTGTTCTTGTCACTTACTACTAACCGTCCAAACTCAATTCATAAGTCAGTTGAACGTTGAAGTTCGAAAGTATAATGATTACCTAACTATTTTCAATGTTATTATGTTGATTGAGAGTGAGTTTGAACGTTTGGAATAATCCATCGACTGATTTGGGTCTCTTGGTCAACATACCGGATACTTTGATCCCATTGATACACCTTACAAAACTCAAATAATTGTCTACACCATTGCTGGTTACTAAATTGCACCAATTCACTCTTTCTTTATTTCTCTAACGATAATAGAGTGATGATTTCTTGAAGCGTATCCGCATTCACACTGAATGAGAGAATCCGGACCAAATTTCAGAAATTCGCCAAACGTTTGTGCATTAAAATGGAGTTATTTGGCCTTGAAAACCATGTTATTTATTGAAAATTTAACGCTGAATTCAAATCTTCTAACGAGAATGCTATGACTAACGTAGTTTTTTTTCTACAAGCATAAATAGTCCAAAAAACGTGATTTTGAAACAATTTTTTTAGAAATACGGCCTAAAAAGTATCTAATTTTAGTCCAATCAATACCAAATTTGGATCACATAAACTAGACTCAAATTTGAACAATTTAAGTTTAAAAACTATGGAAAAACAGTTTTCGTTTGGAAGTTATGAGGTCTCAAACATAGGTCCATTAAAACATCGATTGCTCCCTTATTATGCCACCTAAACTTGATTTTTTACCATCGTTCGAAAGCTCTAGCTAAGTGCTTTCAAGTGTAGTAGTGTTCATATTTTTTTCCTCGACGTGGTTGGGAACGGTGCTCGAAAAACCTCAAAAAAGTGAAAATCGGCATCACGTTTTTTCTTACACTTTCTTCTCTACACGCCATATGAAAATGCCGAACGAAAAATTGGAGCTAGGCCCTTGTAAGCAGTTAAATTATGAACAAAATGACACCAGAAACAAAACAATCGAGGTAGTATTCTAGAAGTTATAAGCTTGCAAAGTCAAAACTTTCTCTTTTCGCGAAAATCACGTTTTCCGCCATTTCTCCGCTTCTGGGGACGTAACTACTGGATGGAATCAATTGAAAAAATTATGGGACCTACCTGGATAGTAACCCTTTCAAACTAAAAAAAAAGTAACCCGATCGGACGTACAGGAGCTGAACGCCGGTGGACAACACATACCGAAAAAAAACAAAAAAAAAAACCGCATGACGACCATAGTAACCTCCTCCTTTTTTGAAGTCGGTTAAAAAATGATCGATATTGACGTTTTTACATCAGATTTCAATAAATTTTATGTTATTTGACTCAGCTAACAATGTCCTTTACTTTTTGTGTCTACATTTATTTTCAATAAACTTTGTTTGAATTTTTGAGATGTACGATGGGTCGTTTCTCATGTATTTTTTCTTCTTTATGTATGTTTTTCATATACCGACAAATAGATCCCATTTGAATAGCATCAAAATTGAGCAAGTTGTTTAGCAAAATTGTCCAGAAAACCAGTGTTTCGCTACCAATGGCATGTGAATATAGCATGCGATCAATACTAGTTTCTTAATGATCAATGGTGTTGAGGCTGGTATTGGTACAAAAATGACAGGTACACAACAATGAATACAGTAATTAACTCCTAGTAGCAGAGTGCAGTAGACTGAAACTGAAAGGTCTTGTTAACTTTTGGGGCCACTCTAAGTTGCATGCAGGTTGAAAAGGGATAAGACAGCATGTTTAATTTTTTGAGGATTTTTATTGCCCAATGTACAGAGTTTACCTGTATTTTTTTTAAATCTTGGTTGGTGTAAATAACAGCGTAATAATTATATTACTCGATGAGAATGAAATGAACACGTCTATGTTCTGCCGAGACCGTACTCTACAGGTAATGTGAACAACTGAAGGTAGTAGGCTCGAATCGCTCCTGAAACCAATACACAATGTTGAAGAGTTGACCAGTTGTTAGATAATTTTATATAATAATAATCACTCGAGTAATTTTATGGAAGTGAGGAATGTTTTGTAAAGCAAATTAATGAATACGCCACATACTTGTAATTCACCTTCAGATTGACTGTGAGACCCTGTGACTCAATCTTGACGTCCGTTTCCATAACCGAAAAAGTATCTTCTTCCTCAACAAAGCCTGAAAAAGGACATAAACCGTTGAAAATTATTTTAACTGGTTTCTTAAATCAATAGGGTCGAGGGGTAGAATAACTTAGTGCCTTTTTCCACTATTGGTTCACTAATTCGGCAAAGATTTTTCACCCCTTCGGACTGGTTAGGGCAGCATATTAGGTCGATTGGGTGCCAATAGTTTTATACATAGAAAATGTGGTAAACAATCAATGTATGTTTAAGTAAATCAATATCATTGTGAATGAGTTTTTAATTAACACCACACTTTATCTCCTCATCCAACAACCTTGTTTTGACAAAACACTAGGTATTTCAGTTGTGACTGTATCATATTCGTGAGGAAGGGTTAGCAACCTTCAAGTGGCAGATTTTATCCGACTCATCAAACTTCGATCCGAGATCCTCTAACTCACGAACGATGGTGTCCACAACGAGAAAATGGTCAATGGAATAAACAAATTTATAGCAGAAACGTCGGCAGAACTGAAGTTGACGCGATGAGCGGGCTCCACGTCTGATAAGACATAGACGAGTCCTTTATCTTCGAGAATCATCTTTACTCGGAATAGCCGGTTTTTGAAATTTACGCCCAATAGAACGGGTAATAACGTCGAATTAGTCGTAAATTATTGAGGATTGATTTATGGCGAGGCGAAATTATCACGCACGCGGCCGAACGAAAAAAGGAAATCGAACGTAAACAAAGGGCAACCGGCTTCCGAAAATAATCACCCGCGTAAAAAACAATTTACGCATTAGCGCGCGCCGTGCAAATGACCATAACCTGTTGAGAAGAGTAAACGACGCTGGGAAAAACACGAAACTAATATTAATTAGTTTATTAGCGAAATATAGCAAAAAGCAAAATAGTTAACGGGAAGACAAACGAAAGTTCGAGAATGAATAATTATCACAGTACAGTAGTAACAGTGGGAGAAAAATATAGGTGATAAAGGTAAATATAATTACACTATACAAGGTAAAATATAATTTAAGAAAAAATTATTGAGACTGCCGCTCACATTCGGTCCCGAACGAGACATAAGGCCCGCCCACCTTCTCAAGGCTAGGCAAGGCAGAGCTCTCGCGGCTGGTACGGCCTTTCACCTCAGTCTCGTATCTCCTCGCGCCTGGCACGAACGTCCGCTGTGCTCAGTCTCGTATCACCTCGCGCCAAGTGTTTATTTTTCTTCTTCGTCCGAACTTCTATTATGGTAAGTTTACTACGTTGCTATTTATTTGCTTTCATACGCCTCATCTCATGGTCGGTCTCTAAATGCAACATGTGGCATGCGTTGAAGTGATTTGCTGTGCTATTGAGTAGGAGGATTCGAAAATACTTTTTCATAGTACATAATATCCAAACACAATTTGAAACGATGTAACAATTCTTGAGATTTTGTTGAAATCATCGTGTCCACAACACAGGTTATGATTAAAGACTGTAAGAACGTTCAAGTGTCAGCTATAGGATATTCTAATAATCAGAAAATTAAAATGTTGATAACTTATGTCAAGTTCACCAATTATGGCGAACTGGATTGGCTCCTTGATGTTTTGGTTTAATATTCAATAATAAACCATTGTAATCGCCCAAGAAAAAAAATTTTATAACCCTTCCTCAAAATTTGATGTTTTACGTTTCAAGGCATGTAGAATCCGAATATCAAATAAAAACGCTGCAAATGATTGTACACTGGTTAATTATTCCTTCGCTTCAATATTGATTTAGAAAGACTATCCATTTGTGATAGTAATTATTCCGAACAATTTTGACGTTTCCACCGAAAAACAGATTGGTAACTGTCGGGAAAAATCCGTAGCAACTATTGTAATTTTAATCGATTTTATTTTCTTAATTCCCTAATAATTGAAAACTAAATTTTTTGCCAAACGGTACAGTTGGAGAGAGTGTTTGACGACCATTCCAATGAGTATAGAACGATTTTTATAGCTCCAAGAACTCTCGAGTTTCTGAAAATCTCCCAAATTCGACACAAAAGCTGTGATAACTCGAGAACCCGCGACGGTCTCATTCGATTCAGCGTCCAAAAATCTATACAATTTGATACCACGTACACATTTTTCTGAAAGACCCTGGAAAATATGAATTTTCTCCCCCTCAAAACCCCCATGGAATGGGGCACCTCAGGAGAGCAGACGAAAAAAAGTTCATCATACAACATTTGGAAAAATGTTTAATTCTTCCAAAATATAAAAATAATAACTCACAGTATGAATCTTTTTATTCTCAAAGCTAAGTGCTTTCAGCAGACCGGACAACTGGTAACCAGGAATGTACATAATTTTAAAATATTATTTAACAGAAAAGGAACTATAAGGTCATTGAAACTTAGAATGCCTTATCGTAATAACAATTAGTAAATAGTGAGATCCGTTAGGTCCTCTAGGAATCGTATCGCATTATTGGATCGTTTGCCATTCATCTCAGTCGGTTTTGATAGCTTCAAAACAATAACATCATCGCCAATAAATTACTGTTCTTTTGTTTCAATAAATTTGTAGGCGCCAAGCAGTTTTTTATAGAACGCTCCTAGATAGCCTCTGCCATCGCAGGTGGAAATGACCTTAGCCACATAAAGTTGAATGGAATTTTTCGTTTTACACTGAACTCAAACAGCAGTGTAGTCATTAGGCAAAATTGCTAGCGGGTTTTTACTTCCCTGTTATCTCTGTGTGGACTTTTTGTGATACGGTATGATATTATTATTTGTTTATTCTAAATAAAACAAACATGTACCACACCTTTGATCATTACTTCTATTTACAAATTTGTCAGATACTGTCAGTTTTCTCTGAAGAATCCATGTTAACCAGTTTTCTCAGTGAACTTCAAGAGATTAAATTTCGATCTCTTGCGGCCTGAGAAAACTGGAAATGCATGAGTCAACGTACTATTTTGTAGTATCTTTTATAAAAGAGCTGCAAAAACCTATATCGACTTAACTGGTTCGATTCAATTACTCCACTCTATAGATAAACATCGATTTATTTCATCGATAAGAAGCTATCGATTAGTGTTTAGTTCCAGTGCCGTGCGAAGAGCAGTGTCTAGCTTCAATTTTGTTCAAAAATCTGATATTGCGTGTAGAGAAGAAAACGTAAAAAAAAAACGTGATGCCGACTTTCACTTTTTTGAGGTTTTTCGAGTACCCAGCCACGTCGAGAAAAAAATATGAACACTATTGCACTTGGAAGTACTTAGCAAGAGCTTTCCAACGATGGTAAAAAATCAATTTTAGGTGGCATAATGACGGAGCAATCGATGTTTTTATAGACCTATGTATGAGACCTCATAACTTCTAAACGAAAACTGTTTTTTCATAGTTTGTAAACCTAAATTGTTCACATTTAAGACTAGTTTACGTAATCAAAGTTTGGTATTGATTGGACTAAAAGTAAATAATACTTCTAAGGCCGTATTTCTTAAAAATTTGTTTCAAAATCACGTTTTTGGAATATATATGGTTGTAGAAAAAAAACTACGTTAGTCATAGAATTTTCGTTGAAAGATTTGAATTTAGCGTTAAATGTTCAAGAAAAAATAACATGCAGGTAGTTGCCGCGAAGTTGCGACATTTTTTTTATTTTTTTCCTTTTCAGAGTTTGTATTATAGGCAGATAATTTTCAAAGTTGGTTTTATTATTTTTTTAAACTTTTTTTCTTCTTATTTTAGTGTCATACAATTATGGACAGCTCTCTTCACAAAATTTGCCCAAGCTTTCATCATGGTGGTTTTGTCACTTACTACCAACAGACCAAACCAAATTCATAAATCTGTTGGACACTGAAGATCTAAACTATAATGATTGCCTAACTACTTTCAATGTTATTATGTTGATTGAGAGTGAGTTTGAACGTTAGAAATTAATGGAATAATCTATCCACTGATTTGAGACTCTTGGTCTACATACCGGATGCTTTGATCCCATTGATCCACCTTACAAAACTCAAATAATTTAGTACACCATTTTTGATTACTGAAATGCTCCAATTTACTTGTTCTGTATTTCTCAAATGATAATAGAGTTATGATTTTCTCGAGCCTATCCGCAATTACACTGAATGAGAGGATCCGAACAAAATTTCAGAAATTCACCCAACGTTTGTGCATTATAATGACAGGATTTGGCCCTCAAAACCATGTAATTTGTTGAAAAAGTAATGCTGAATTCAAACCTGTTAACGAAAATTCTATGACTAACGTAGTTTTTTTTCTACAAGCATAAATAGTTCAAAAAACGTGATTTCGAAACAATTTTTTTAGAATTACGGCCTGAAAAGTATCTACGCTTGGTTCGATCAATACCAAACTTATATCACGTAAACTAGACTTAAATTTGAACAATTTTAGTCTTCAAACTAAGGAAAAACAGTTTTCGTTTAGAAATTATGCAGTCCCAAACATAGGTCCCTAAAAACATCGATTGCTCCCGTATTAAAATTGATTTTTAACCATCATTGGAAAAATCAGTATATTTGAATGCTTGAAGTTCTTTAATGTTTGTAGCGATGTGTAAATTACTTGATTCCCCCTTCAGGGACGGTCATAAATTTTTGGGTGTCATTGCTATAAAAATGACCTCATTTTATGATACTTGGCTTGTGTTGTTAGGCTCAGATACTGCACTTCTGCATTATCAACCTAATTCGTAGGTTTTTCTACTTTTCTTTTTTTTTTTTCTCAAAACAGTTGTAGTGTACTAACGTTGCGGCCTTCGTACTAGTTTCTTGATTTTATAATTTTGGTTATATCTGTTACCGACTACATCATGTATGTTCTGTGTTATCTATGTACACTTCAACACAGTTACTAGTAGGAGTCACATAAATATGATCATGCAATTATGTGTGGAATCAAAAGTTTGGTAATAAATAAATCAGTCGAGCATGATTGTGCGTAGTGAACGTTGTTTAACAACGTGTTGTTTCAGTGTGGTTAAGGATGGCTCCTGATACGTTGGAACTTTGTAAGGAGAACATCCAACCCCTGGAGCAGGGACGAGAGCAAGCAAACATGGATTAGCTCTTCGTGCCCTGAGTGATGTTGAACTTCGGGCAAAACTCCAAAAAGAGCGAGAGTTTGTATATTATAGCTGTTTTTAATTTTTCTTGTTACTAATTAATTTCAATCTGTGTGATTTGAGTTGATGATATTTTTCAGGGAGCATGAAAAATATGACATATGATGGAAATGACCCCCTACCGCCGCGGCATGACTATGTCGGTTGGATTGAACAGAGTTGCCCAAAACATGGCAAAGAAGTGAATCTGATACCGCTCCTTGAAGATACCATCATGCAATTCAAGGAAGTGGAGCAGTATAAAAAACAGGACAGTCGTTTTATCGACCTAATCATCAAATACGTAAGGATGGTGGCAATTTTTTGTTTGTGGAGTGATAAACTGATTCATGATTGGGGAATAAAATTTCTGGGATACATGCAGCTAAATATTTGGTGAAAGAAGTGAGCGTTCAGTATAAATTGTGTGATAGGGCTGGTGTTCGGCCCCTGTAATTCGATGAGATTACTTTTTAAACTTATTTTTGAGAGGGATACTATCCTGGTAGGTCCCAAATTAAAACAAAATCCATCCAGTAGTTACAGCCCCAGATTCGGAGAAATGCTGGAAAAAGTGATTTTTGCGAAAATAGCAACTTTTGACTTTGCGAGCTTTGTTAGAAATTAATGGAATAATCTATCCACTGATTTGAGACTCTTGGTCTACATACCGGATGCTTTGATCCCATTGATCCACCTTACAAAACTCAAATAATTTAGTACACCATTTTTGACTACTGAAATGCTCCAATTTACTTGTTCTGTATTTCTCAAATGATAATAGAGTTATGATTTTCTCGAGCCTATCCGCAATTACACTGAATGAGAGGATCCGAACAAAATTTCAGAAATTCACCCAACGTTTGTGCATTATAATGACAGGATTTGGCCCTCAAAACCATGTAATTTGTTGAAAAAGTAATGCTGAATTCAAACCTGTTAACGAAAATTCTATGACTAACGTAGTTTTTTTTTTCTACAAGCATAAATAGTTCAAAAAACGTGATTTCGAAACAATTTTTTTAGAATTACGGCCTGAAAAGTATCTACGCTTGGTTCGATCAATACCAAACTTATATCACGTAAACTAGACTTAAATTTTAACAATTTTAGTCTTCAAACTAAGGAAAAACAGTTTTCGTTTAGAAATTATGCAGTCCCAAACATAGGTCCCTAAAAACATCGATTGCTCCCGTATTAAAATTGATTTTTAACCATCATTGGAAAAATCAGTATATTTGAATGCTTGAAGTTCTTTAATGTTTGTAGCGATGTGTAAATTACTTGATTCCCCCTTCAGGGACGGTCATAAATTTTTGGGTGTCATTGCTATAAAAATGACCTCATTTTATGATACTTGGCTTGTGTTGTTAGGCTCAGATACTGCACTTCTGCATTATCAACCTAATTCGTAGGTTTTTCTACTTTTCTTTTTTTTTTTCTCAAAACAGTTGTAGTGTACTAACGTTGCGGCCTTCGTACTAGTTTCTTGATTTTATAATTTTGGTTATATCTGTTACCGACTACATCATGTATGTTCTGTGTTATCTATGTACACTTCAACACAGTTACTAGTAGGAGTCACATAAATATGATCATGCAATTATGTGTGGAATCAAAAGTTTGGTAATAAATAAATCAGTCGAGCATGATTGTGCGTAGTGAACGTTGTTTAACAACGTGTTGTTTCAGTGTGGTTAAGGATGGCTCCTGATACGTTGGAACTTTGTAAGGAGAACATCCAACCCCTGGAGCAGGGACGAGAGCAAGCAAACATGGATTAGCTCTTCGTGCCCTGAGTGATGTTGAACTTCGGGCAAAACTCCAAAAAGAGCGAGAGTTTGTATATTATAGCTGTTTTTAATTTTTCTTGTTACTAATTAATTTCAATCTGTGTGATTTGAGTTGATGATATTTTTCAGGGAGCATGAAAAATATGACATATGATGGAAATGACCCCCTACCGCCGCGGCATGACTATGTCGATTGGATTGAACAGAGTTGCCCAAAACATGGCAAAGAAGTGAATCTGATACCGCTCCTTGAAGATACCATCATGCAATTCAAGGAAGTGGAGCAGTATAAAAAACAGGACAGTCGTTTTATCGACCTAATCATCAAATACGTAAGGATGGTGGCAATTTTTTGTTTGTGGAGTGATAAACTGATTCATGATTGGGGAATAAAATTTCTGGGATACATGCAGCTAAATATTTGGTGAAAGAAGTGAGCGTTCAGTATAAATTGTGTGATAGGGCTGGTGTTCGGCCCCTGTAAGTCGATGAGATTACTTTTTAAACTTATTTTTGAGAGGGTTATCTCTGTGTGGACTTTTTGTGATACGGTATGATATTATTTTTGTTTATTCTAAATAAAACAAACATGTACCACACGTTTGATCATTACTTCTATTTACAAATTTGTCAGATACTGTCAGTTTTCTCTGAAGAATCCATGTTAACCAGTTTTCTCAGTGAATTTCATATACTATTTCAGATACTATCCTGGTAGGTCCCAAATTAAAACAAAATCCATCCAGTAGTTACAGCCCCAGATTCGGAGAAATGCTGGAAAAAGTGATTTTTGCGAAAATAGCAACTTTTGACTTTGCAAGCTAATAACTTTTACAAAAACCGTGCAAATGCAATGAGTGGTTTATTATTCCTTCGATTCAATAGGTAATGATTTGGGAAAACTATCATAACTTGCTCAAACATTAAATTAAAAGGTACATTTTTCGTCTAACTTTATAGTTGAAGAGACCATTTGACGACCATTCCAACAAGATTACGATTTTCATAGCGCCAACGATTCTCGAGTTATACCTTTATGCCCAATAAATTTGTGAAAATCTCCCAAATTTTACTAACTCCCTCAACATTTTACGTTTTACGTTTCAAGGCATAATATAGGATCCGAATATCCAGTAGAAAAAATCCTGTCCGTCTGCCGTACGCCGCCATCACTTTTTGGAGGAAACTATTATAGTTACATTTTTGAAATTTCACAAAAAATCAATCGTGGCCTGACAACGGCTCAATCCTTTCGCCAAATCGCTATCTCAATTTTCAGGGTATTTTTGAGGGGGAGAATATTCGTATTTCCCAACGTTTCTCAGAAAAAGGTGTGTTTGATATCCATTTCTATAGATTTTTGGACGCTGAATCGGATAACACCATCGCGGGGTCGGTAGCTTTATTGGTTCTCGAGCTATCGCAGTTTGTGTGTAAAATTTGGGAGGTTTTCACAAAGTTGGCATGAGGGAATTACTTGAGAGTTCTTGGAGCTATAAAAATTGTTGTATATATGCGTTGGAATGGTCGTCAAACACCCTATTCAACTGTACCGTTAGGCGAAAAAATTAGCATTTCATTTCGAAATTAAGAATAATAGCAATGATTAAAATTACAATAGTTGTTACGGAGTTTTCCCACATAGCTACCAATCTGTTTCACAAATGTTCGGAATAAGTATCATCACAAATGGATATTCTTAAAATGACTATTGAAAAAAAGGAATAATAAACCACTGTACTATTATTTGCTGTATTTTTCATTGTCTGTAGACTTACACTGCTTTAGTTTGCGCACTTCACGCAATTCACGTTTCGCAATTCACATATCGATCATTTTTGATGAAGATCAAAATCCATAAAAACGCTGCAAATGATTGTACAGTGGTTTATTATTATTTCGCTTCAATATTGATTCAAAAAGACAATCCATTTGTGATTTTGAATATTCCGAACATTTGTGAACGTTCCCACCGGAAAACAGATGGTAACTATAAGAGAAAACTCCGTAGCAACTATTGTAATTTTAATCATTTTTATTTTTCTTAATTTCCTAATTAAAAGCTAAACTTATTGCCTAACGATACAGCTGGAGAGAGTGTTTGACGACCATTCCAATGAGTATAGAACGATTTTTATAGCTCCAAGAACTCTCGAGTTATACCCTAATGCCAAATTTCTGAAAATCTCTCGAATTCGACTCAAAAGCAGCGATAACTCGAGAACCAATAAAGCTATCGGCCCCGCGATGGTCTCATTCGATTCAGCGTCCAAAAATCTATATAAATTGATACCACGTACACATTTTTCTGAAACACCCTGGAAAATATGAATTTTCTCCCCCTCAAAACCCCCCAAAAAAACCCTTAAAATTGAGCTAGCAAGTTGGTTCAAGAACTGTGCCGTCGTAGGACCGAGATTGATTTTTGGTGAAAATTTCAAGAATTTAGCTATTATAGTTTGGCCGGAAAACTGCTAACGGCGTACGGCGTACGGCGTACGGCGGACAGACAGAATTTTTTTTATTGGATATTCGGATTCTACATGCCTTGAAACGTAAAACATCAAATTTTGAGGGGGGGTTAGAAATTTTTTTTTCTTGGGCGATTACAATGGTTTATTATTGAATAATAAACCAAAATGATCGATATTGACGTTTTTACATCAGATTTCAATAAATTTTATGTTATTTGACTCAGCTAACAATGTCCTTTACTTTTTGTGTCTACATTTATTTTCAATAAACTTTGTTTGAATTTTTGAGATGTACGATGGGTCGTGTCTCATGTATTTTTTCTTCTTATGTATGTTTTTCTTATACCGACAAATAGATCCCATTTGAATAGCATCAAAATTGAGCAAGTTGTTGAGCAAAATTGTCCAGAAAACCAGTGTTTCGCTACCAATGGCATGTGAATATAGCATGCGATCAATACTAGTTTCTTAATGATCAATGGTGTTGAGGCTGATATTGGTACAAAAATGACAGGTACATGGAAAGTAAAGTTTAGCATGCATTCATTCAACTTTTTTGTACATTATTGTTTTATGTTCGTAACTGTTGGAAAATATTTTTAGAATGTTGTATATTATTATATTCTTGGAGCATATCAAAATCTTAAGTTCAACAAATTTATCAAAGAACGCAGTAGCAATTAAAAAACAACGTTTTTTAAGAACAAAAAACTTTATTAAAAAATAAATTACAATTAATTGATCATTTTTGCCATTTTCTTTGAGGTTTTGTTGTCAGAAGAAAATCTTTTTCGTTTTTGTTTTTTAATTGTCCTCTTCTTTGATCTTGTTAAGATACCTCATCCTAATTATACACCTTTAGATCTCGTTCGAAAGTCTCGAAGTCTGATTAGGCTTTGAGGAAGGTTTATACCAGTGACGTCAGAGGAAGCTGCCCCTTGATGTTCGAGCCCGCCTTGTAATTTATACACCGACCCAAGGTGACAGGTGGGCTCGATCCGATACTAACCCGCACGGCATGACGTCACTGGTATAAAGACAAACACTAGTTAGATAGCTTTTAACTAACCTTTGGCAGCGGAATTTCATTACTTACTATTAATTATCATTTTTTCTCGATAAAATTTTTTTTTATCTATAACCATACTTAGAATTAAATGATACAAAAATAATCTGATAGAATTCAAATAATTTAAAAATTGACTTTTAAAATACTTACCTAATCGTAAAGATTCAGATATTTTATTTTTGAAACACTATTTTTTCATTTCTAACGTTCTTCACTGATGAAGTTAAAAAAATAAATCACCGTTGAAAAAAAAGTGGGGAAAAATGATTGATATTGACGTTTTTACATCAGATTTCAATAAATTTTGTGTTATTTGACTCTGCTTAACAATGTCCTTTACTTTTTGTGTCTACATTTATTTTCAATAAACTTTTTCTAGGATATCTAGTCTGATAAAAATCAACTGAATTTTTGAGATGTACGATTGGTCGTTTCTTATGTATTTTCCACCGACATAATATTATAGATCCCATTTGAATAGCATCAAAATTGAGCAAGTTGATGAGCAAAATTTATTGTCCAGAAAACCAGTGTTTCACCACCAATGGCATGTGAATATAGCATGCGATCAATACTAGTTTCTTAGTGATCAATGGAGTTGAGGCTAGCTACTATTGGTGCAAAAATGACAGGTACATAGAAAGTAAAGTTTAGCATGAATGTACTCATTCAACTTTTTTTTTGTTCATTATTGTTTTATGTTCATAACTGTTGGAGAATATTTTTAGAATGATGTATAATATTCTTGGAGCATATCAAAATCTTAAGTTCAACAAATTTATCAAAGAACACAGTAGCAATAAAAAAACAACGTTTTTGAAGAACAAAAAACTTTATTAAAAAATAAATTACAATTAATTTATCATTTTTGCCATTTTCTTTGAGGTTTTGTTGTCAGAAGAAAATCTTTTTCTTTTTTTTAATTGTAACGAAAACGACCAATGGCGGATGATAGTGGAGAGGAATGAGAAATATTCTGTTTGATCGACCAGTTATCAGTTGATGGTGCCCATTCAGAGCCGAAATATTTACCTAAATAATATTCACCCCCTCTCAATCGACTTATCACCTTCTTGAAAATTAATGTCCTGAAAAAGGGTATTTTCTGATGTATTGCCAAAAATAAATGTGTAATGCATATTTTCCATTGTCTCACTTTTTTCTTACCCACAACAATGAATACAGTAATTAACTCCTAGTAGCAGAGTGCAGTAGACTGAAACTGAAAGGTCTTGTTAACTTTTGGGGCCACTCTAAGTTGCATGCAGGTTGAAAAGGGATAAGACAGCATGTTTAATTTTTTGAGGATTTTTATTGCCCAATGTACAGAGTTTACCTATATTTTTTTTAAATCTTGGTTGGTGTAAATAACAGCGAAATAATTATTTTGCTCGATGAGAATGAAATGAACACGTCTATGTTCTGCCGAGACCGTACTCTACAGGTAATGTGAACAACTGAAGGTAGTAGGCTCGAATCGCTCCTGAAAACAATACACAATGTTGAAGAGTTGACCAGTTGTTAGATAATTTTATATAATAATAATCACTAGAGTAATTTTATGGAAGTGAGGAATGTTTTGTAAAGCAAATTAATGAATACGCCACATACCTACTTGTAATTCACCTTCAGATTGACTGTGAGACCCTGTGACTCAATCTTGACGTCCGTTTCCATAACCGAAAAAGTATCTTCTTCCTCAACAAAGCCTGAAAAAGGACATAAACCGTTGAAAATTATTTTAACTGGTTTCTTAAATCAATAGGGTCGAGGGGTAGAATAACTTAGTGCCTTTTTCCACTATTGGTTCACTAATTCGGCAAAGATTTTTCACCCCTTCGGACTGGTTAGGGCAGCATAGGTGGATTGAGTGCCAATAGTTTTATACATAGAAAAAGTGGTAAACAATCAATCAACATGGCCAGGCGAAATTATCACGTACGCGGCCGAACGAAAAAAGGAAATCGAACGTAAACAAAGGGCAACCGGCTTCCGAAAATAATCACTCGTGTAAAAAACAATATTTACGAATTAGCGCGTGGAAATGACCATTACCTACCTGTTAAGAAGAGTAGGCGACGCAGGGAAAAACACGAAACTAATATTGATTAGTTTATTAGCGAAATATAGAAAAATAGTTAACGGGAAGACAAACGAAAGTTCGAGAATGAATAATTATCACAGTACAGTAGTAACAGATAAGATACATGTTGAGCAAGAGAGAGGGCGTAGAACTGTCCATCCAAGTCAAACATTCCAAGAGCTGGTCAATTCACATAATATGATTTTTGTCCTTAAAATAATGCTCTTCTAGCTTAAAAGTTAATTAACTACTCAATATTGAATTATTGGATGATCGGCATAATTTCTTTTGATTATTTCACAAATTAAAAAGCTACTAGTTAGTTCATTGTTCATGTAGGTATCAATTTAATCATGTTAGAGTGGGAGAAAAATATAGGTAATAAAGGTAAATATAATTACCCTATACAAGGTAAAATATAATTTAAGAAAAAATTATTGAGACTGCCGCTCACATTCGGTCCCGAACGAAATGTCTCGGCGGGCCTTATGTAAGGCCCGCCCACCTTCTCAAGGCTAGGCAAGGCAGAGCTCTCGCGGCTGGTACGGCCTTTCACCTCAGTCTCGTATCTCCTCGCGCCTGGCACGAACGTCCGCTGTGCTCAGTCTCGTATCACCTCGCGCCAAGTGTTTATTTTTTTTCTTCCTCCGAACTTCTATTATGGTAAGTTTACTACGTTGCTATTTATTTGCTTTCATACGCCTCATCTCATGGTCGGTCTCTAAATGCAACATGTGGCATGCGTTGAAGTGATTTGCTGTGCTATTGAGTAGGAGGATTCGAAAATACTTTTTCATAGTACATAATATCCAAACACAATTTGAAACGATGTAACAATTCTTGAGATTTTGTTGAAATCATCGTGTCCACAACACAGGTTATGATTAAAGACTGTAAGAACGTTCAAGTGTCAGCTATAGGATATTCTAATAATCAGAAAATTAAAATGTTGATAACTTATGTCAAGTTCACCAATTATGGCGAACTGGATTGGCTCCTTGATGTTTTGGTTTAATATTCAATAATAAACCATTGTAATCGCCCAAGAAAAAAAATTTTATAACCCTTCCTCAAAATTTGATGTTTTACGTTTCAAGGCATGTAGAATCCGAATATCAAATAAAAACGCCGCAAATGATTGTACACTGGTTAATTATTCCTTCGCTTCAATATTGATTTAGAAAGACTATCCATTTGTGATAGTAATTATTCCGAACAATTTTGACGTTTCCACCGAAAAACAGATTGGTAACTGTCGGGAAAAATCCGTAGCAACTATTGTAATTTTAATCGATTTTATTTTCTTAATTCCCTAATAATTGAAAACTAAATTTTTTGCCAAACGGTACAGTTGGAGAGAGTGTTTGACGACCATTCCAATGAGTATAGAACGATTTTTATAGCTCCAAGAACTCTCGAGTTTCTGAAAATCTCCCAAATTCGACACAAAAGCTGTGATAACTCGAGAACCCGCGACGGTCTCATTCGATTCAGCGTCCAAAAATCTATACAATTTGATACCACGTACACATTTTTCTGAAAGACCCTGGAAAATATGAATTTTCTCCCCCTCAAAACCCCCATGGAATGGGGCACCTCAGGAGAGCAGACGAAAAAAAGTTCATCATACAACATTTGGAAAAATGTTTAATTCTTCCAAAATATAAAAATAATAACTCACAGTATGAATCTTTTTATTCTCAAAGCTAAGTGCTTTCAGCAGACTGGACAACTGGTAACCAGGAATGTACATAATTTTAAAATATTATTTAACAGAAAAGGAACTATAAGGTCATTGAAACTTAGAATGCCTTATCGTAATAACAATTAGTAAATAGTGAGATCCGTTAGGTCCTCTAGGAATCGTATCGCATTATTGGATCGTTTGCCATTCATCTCAGTCGGTTTTGATAGCTTCAAAACAATAACATCATCGCCAATAAATTACTGTTCTTTTGTTTCAATAAATTTGTAGGCGCCAAGCAGTTTTTTATAGAACGCTCCTAGATAGCCTCTGCCATCGCAGGTGGAAATGACCTTAGCCACATAAAGTTGAATGGAATTTTTCGTTTTACACTGAACTCAAACAGCAGTGTAGTCATTAGGCAAAATTGCTAGCGGGTTTTTACTTCCCTGTTATCTCTGTGTGGACTTTTTGTGATACGGTATGATATTATTATTTGTTTATTCTAAATAAAACAAACATGTACCACCCCTTTGATCATTACTTCTATTTACAAATTTGTCAGATACTGTCAGTTTTCTCTGAAGAATCCATGTTAACCAGTTTTCTCAGTGAACTTCAAGAGATTAAATTTCAATCTCTTGCGGCCTGAGACAGTCGTTTTATCGACCTAATCATCAAATACGTAAGGATGGTGGCAATTGTTTGTTTGTGGAGTGATAAACTGATTCATGATTGGGGAATAAAATTTCTGGGATACATGCAGCTAAATATTTGGTGAAAGAAGTGAGCGTTCAGTATAAATTGTGTGATAGGGCTGGTGTTCGGCCCCTGTAATTCGATGAGATTACTTTTTAAACTTATTTTTGAGAGGGATACTATCCTGGTAGGTCCCAAATTAAAACAAAATCCATCCAGTAGTTACAGCCCCAGATTCGGAGAAATGCTGGAAAAAGTGATTTTTGCGAAAATAGCAACTTTTGACTTTGCGAGCTTTGTTAGAAATTAATGGAATAATCTATCCACTGATTTGAGACTCTTGGTCTACATACCGGATGCTTTGATCCCATTGATCCACCTTACAAAACTCAAATAATTTAGTACACCATTTTTGATTACTGAAATGCTCCAATTTACTTGTTCTGTATTTCTCAAATGATAATAGAGTTATGATTTTCTCGAGCCTATCCGCAATTACACTGAATGAGAGGATCCGAACAAAATTTCAGAAATTCACCCAACGTTTGTGCATTATAATGACAGGATTTGGCCCTCAAAACCATTTAATTTGTTGAAAAAGTAATGCTGAATTCAAACCTGTTAACGAAAATTCTATGACTAACGTAGTTTTTTTTCTACAAGCATAAATAGTTCAAAAAACGTGATTTCGAAACAATTTTTTTAGAATTACGGCCTGAAAAGTATCTACGCTTGGTTCAATCAATACCAAACTTATATCACGTAAACTAGGCTTGAATTTGAACAATTTTAGTCTTCAAACTAAGGAAAAACAGTTTTCGTTTAGAAATTATGCAGTCCCAAACATAGGTCCCTAAAAACATCGATTGCTCCCGTATTAAAATTGATTTTTAACCATCATTGGAAAAATCAGTATATTTGAATGCTTGAAGTTCTTTAATGTTTGTAGCGATGTGTAAATTACTTGATTCCCCCTTCAGGGACGGTCATAAATTTTTGGGTGTCATTGCTATAAAAATGACCTCATTTTATGATACTTGGCTTGTGTTGTTAGGCTCAGATACTGCACTTCTGCATTATCAACCTAATTCGTAGGTTTTTCTACTTTTCTTTTTTTTTTTCTCAAAACAGTTGTAGTGTACTAACGTTGCGGCCTTCGTACTAGTTTCTTGATTTTATAATTTTGGTTATATCTGTTACCGACTGCATCATGTATGTTCTGTGTTATCTATGTACACTTCAACACAGTTACTGGTAGGAGTCACATAAATATGATCATGCAATTATGTGTGGAATCAAAAGTTTGGTAATAAATAAATCAGTCGAGCATGATTGTGCGTAGTGAACGTTGTTTAACAACGTGTTGTTTCAGAGTGGTTAAGGATGGCTCCTGATACGTTGGAACTTTGTAAGGAGAACATCCAACCCCTGGAGCAGGGACGAGAGCAAGCAAACTTGGATT
Organism: Tupiocoris notatus; assembly: GCA_037159825.1. Taxonomy (NCBI): domain Eukaryota; kingdom Metazoa; phylum Arthropoda; class Insecta; order Hemiptera; family Miridae; genus Tupiocoris; species Tupiocoris notatus. The sequence continues at coordinate 43,465 of JASJUZ010000238.1, read as the reverse complement.
AGCACTTCGTGCCCTGAGTGATGTTGAACTTCGGGCGAAACTCCAAAAAGAGCGAGAGTTTGTATATTATAGCTGTTTTTAATTTTTCTTGTTGCTAATTAATTTCAATCTGTGTGATTTGAGTTGATGATATTTTTCAGGGAGCATGAAAAATATGACATATGATGGAAATGACCCCCTACCGCCGCGGCATGACTATGTCGATTGGATTGAACAGAGTTGCCCAAAACATGGCAAAGAAGTGAATCTGATACCGCTCCTTGAAGATACCATCATGCAATTCAAGGAAGTGGAGCAGTATAAAAAACAGGACAGTCGTTTTATCGACCTAATCATCAAATACGTAAGGATGGTGGCAATTTTTTGTTTGTGGAGTGATAAACTGATTCATGATTGGGGAATAAAATTTCTGGGATACATGCAGCTAAATATTTGGTGAAAGAAGTGAGCGTTCAGTATAAATTGTGTGATAGGGCTGGTGTTCGGCCCCTGTAATTCGATGAGATTACTTTTTAAACTTATTTTTGAGAGGGATACTATCCTGGTAGGTCCCAAATTAAAAAAAAATCCATCCAGTAGTTACAGCCCCAGATTCGGAGAAATGCTGGAAAAAGTGATTTTTGCGAAAATAGCAACTTTTGACTTTGCGAGCTTTGTTAGAAATTAATGGAATAATCTATCCACTGATTTGAGACTCTTGGTCTACATACCGGATGCTTTGATCCCATTGATCCACCTTACAAAACTCAAATAATTTAGTACACCATTTTTGACTACTGAAATGCTCCAATTTACTTGTTCTGTATACTGTATTTCTCAAATGATAATAGAGTTATGATTTTCTCGAGCCTATCCGCAATTACACTGAATGAGAGGATCCGAACAAAATTTCAGAAATTCACCCAACGTTTGTGCATTATAATGACAGGATTTGGCCCTCAAAACCATGTAATTTGTTGAAAAAGTAATGCTGAATTCAAACCTGTTAACGAAAATTCTATGACTAACGTAGTTTTTTTTTCTACAAGCATAAATAGTTCAAAAAACGTGATTTCGAAACAATTTTTTTAGAATTACGGCCTGAAAAGTATCTACGCTTGGTTCAATCAATACCAAACTTATATCACGTAAACTAGACTTGAATTTTAACAATTTTAGTCTTCAAACTAAGGAAAAACAGTTTTCGTTTAGAAATTATGCAGTCCCAAACATAGGTCCCTAAAAACATCGATTGCTCCCGTATTAAAATTGATTTTTAACCATCATTGGAAAAATCAGTATATTTGAATGCTTGAAGTTCTTTAATGTTTGTAGCGATGTGTAAATTACTTGATTCCCCCTTCAGGGACGGTCATAAATTTTTGGGTGTCATTGCTATAAAAATGACCTCATTTTATGATACTTGGCTTGTGTTGTTAGGCTCAGATACTGCACTTCTGCATTATCAACCTAATTCGTAGGTTTTTCTACTTTTCTTTTTTTTTTTCTCAAAACAGTTGTAGTGTACTAACGTTGCGGCCACACGTAAGGGTCACATAAATATGATCATGCAATTATGTGTGGAATCAAAAGTTTGGTAATAAATAAATCAGTCGAGCATGATTGTGCGTAGTGAACGTTGTTTAACAACGTGTTGTTTCAGTGTGGTTAAGGATGGCTCCTGATACGTTGGAACTTTGTAAGGAGAACATCCAACCCCTGGAGCAGGGACGAGAGCAAGCAAACTTGGATTAGCACTTCGTGCCCTGAGTGATGTTGAACTTCGGGCGAAACTCCAAAAAGAGCGAGAGTTTGTATAAATTATAGCTGTTTTTAATTTTTCTTGTTACTAATTAATTTCAATCTGTGTGATTTGAGTTGATGATATTTTTCAGGGAGCATGAAAACTATGACATATGATGGAAATGACCCCCTACCGCCGCGGCATGACTATGTCGATTGGATTGAACAGAGTTGCCCAAAACATGGCAAAGAAGTGAATCTGATACCGCTCCTTGAAGATACCATCATGCAATTCAAGGAAGTGGAGCAGTATAAACAGGACAGTCGTTTTATCGACCTAATCATCAAATACGTAAGGATGGTGGCAATTGTTTGTTTGTGGAGTGATAAACTGATTCATGATTGGGGAATAAAATTTCTGGGATACATGCAGCTAAATATTTGGTGAAAGAAGTGAGCGTTCAGTATAAATTGTGTGATAGGGCTGGTGTTCGGCCCCTGTAATTCGATGAGATTACTTTTTAAACTTATTTTTGAGAGGGATACTATCCTGGTAGGTCCCAAATTAAAACAAAATCCATCCAGTAGTTACAGCCCCAGATTCGGAGAAATGCTGGAAAAAGTGATTTTTGCGAAAATAGCAACTTTTGACTTTGCGAGCTTTGTTAGAAATTAATGGAATAATCTATCCACTGATTTGAGACTCTTGGTCTACATACCGGATGCTTTGATCCCATTGATCCACCTTACAAAACTCAAATAATTTAGTACACCATTTTTGACTACTGAAATGCTCCAATTTACTTGTTCTGTATTTCTCAAATGATAATAGAGTTATGATTTTCTCGAGCCTATCCGCAATTACACTGAATGAGAGGATCCGAACAAAATTTCAGAAATTCACCCAACGTTTGTGCATTATAATGACAGGATTTGGCCCTCAAAACCATGTACCTAATTTGTTGAAAAAGTAATTCTGAATTCTAACCTGTTAACGAAAATTCTATGACTAACGTAGTTTTTTTTTCTACAAGCATAAATAGTTCAAAAAACGTGATTTCGAAACAATTTTTTTAGAATTACGGCCTGAAAAGTATCTACGCTTGGTTCAATCAATACCAAACTTATATCACGTAAACTAGACTTGAATTTTAACAATTTTAGTCTTCAAACTAAGGAAAAACAGTTTTCGTTTAGAAATTATGCAGTCCCAAACATAGGTCCCTAAAAACATCGATTGCTCCCGTATTAAAATTGATTTTTAACCATCATTGGAAAAATCAGTATATTTGAATGCTTGAAGTTCTTTAATGTTTGTAGCGATGTGTAAATTACTTGATTCCCCCTTCAGGGACGGTCATAAATTTTTGGGTGTCATTGCTATAAAAATGACCTCATTTTATGATACTTGGCTTGTGTTGTTAGGCCAAGTTTTCAGTGAGTTCAGTGAGAAGTTTCAGTTTTCTCAGTGAACTTCAAGAGATTAAATTTCAATCTCTTGCGGCCTGAGACAGTCGTTTTATCGACCTAATCATCAAATACGTAAGGATGGTGGCAATTGTTTGTTTGTGGAGTGATAAACTGATTCATGATTGGGGAATAAAATTTCTGGGATACATGCAGCTAAACATTTGGTGAAAGAAGTCAGCGTTCAGTATAAATTGTGTGATAGGGCTGGTGTTCGGCCCCTGTAAGTCGATGAGATTACTTTTTAACCGACTTCAAACAAGGAGGAGGTTACTATGGTCGTCTAGCGGGATTTTTTTTTTTTTTTTTTTTTTTTTTTTTTTTTTTTTTTTCGGTATGTGTTGTCCACCGGCGTTCAGCTCCTGTACGTCCGATCGGGTTACTTTTTTTTTTGTTTGAAAGGGTTACTATCCAGGTAGGTCCCATAATTTTGGTTTATTATTCAATAATAAACCATTGTAATCGCCCAAGAAAAAAAAATTTATAACCCCCCCTCAAAATTTGATGTTTTACGTTTCAAGGCATGTAGAATCCGAATATCCAATAAAAAAAATTCTGTCTGTCCGCCGTACGCCGTACGCCGTACGCCGTACGCCGTACGCCGTACGCCGTACGCCGTTAGCAGTTTTCCGGCCAAACCATAATAGCGAAATTCTTGAAATTTTCACCAAAAATCAATCTCGGTCCTACGACGGCACAGTTCTTGAACCAACTTGCTAGCTCAATTTTAAAGGTATTTTTGGGGGGTTTTGAGGGGGAGAAAATTCATATTTTCCACGGTTTTTCAGAAAAATGTGTACGTGGTATCAAATTATATAGATTTTTGGACGCTGAATCGAATGAGACCATCGCCGGGTCGATAGCTTTTATGGTTCTCGAGTTATCGCAGCTTTTGTGCCGAATTTGGAAGATTTTTAGAAATTTAACATGAGGGTATAACTCGAGAGTTCTTGGAGCTCTAAAAATCGTTCTATACTCATTGGAATGGTCGTCAAACACTCTCTCCAGCTGTAGGGTAAGGCAGAAATTTTAGCTTTCAATTAGGAAATTAAGAAAAATAAAATTCATTAAAATTACAATAGTTGCTACGGATTTTTCCTCTATAGTTACCATCTGTTTTTTGGTGAGAACATTCACTAATGTTCGGAATAGTTACTATCACAAATGGATAGTCTTCATAAATCAATATTGAAGCGAAGGAATAATAAACCACTGTTCAATCATTTGCAGCGTTTTTTCAATTGAGTCCGTCTAGTAGTTACGTCTCCAGACGCGGAGAAACGCCGGAAAACGTGATTTTCGCGAAAAAAGGAAGTTTTGACTTTGCAAGCTTATAACTTCTAGAATACTTGCTCGATTGTTTTGTTTCTGGTGTCATTTTGTTCATAATTTATCTGCCTACAAGGGCCTAGCTTCAATTTTTCGTTCGGCATTCTCATATGACGTGTAGAGAAGAAAGTGTAACAAAAAATGTGATGCCGATTTTCACTTTTTTGAGGTTTTTCGAGCACCGTTCCCAACCACGTCGAGAAAAAAAATATGAACACCATTGCACTTGAAAGCACTTAGCTAGAGCTTTCTAACGATGGTAAAAAATCAAGTTTAGGTGGCATAATAAGGGAGCAATCAATGTTTTAATGGACCTGTGTTTGAGACCTCATAACTTCCAAACCAAAACTGTTTTTCCATCGTTTTTAAACTTAAATTGTACTAATTTGAGTCTAGTTTACGTGATTCAAATTTGGTATTGATTGGACTAAAAGTAGATACTTTTTAGGCCGTATTTCTAAAAAATTTGTTTCAAAATCACGTTTTTTGGACTATTTATGCTTGTAGAAAAAAAACTACGTTAGTCATAGCATTCTTGTTAAAAGATTTGAATTCAACGTTAAATTTTCAATAAATAACATGGTTTTGAAGGCCAAATAACTTCATTTTAATGCACAAACGTTTGGCGAATTTCTGAAATTTGGTTCGGATTCTCTCATTCAGAGTGAATGCGGATACGCTTCAGGAAATCATCACTCTATTATCGTTAGAGAAATAAAGAACGAGTGAATTGGTGCAATTCGGTAACCAGCAATGGTGTAGACAATTATTTGAGTTTTGTAAGGTGTATCAATGGGATCAAAGTATCCGGTATGTTGACCAAGAGACCCAAATCAGTGGATGGATTATTCCAAACGTTCAAACTCACTCTCAATCAACATAATAACATTGAAAATAGTTAGGTAATCATTATACTTTAGAACTTCAACGTTCAACGGACTTATGAATCGAGTTTGGACGGTTAGTAGTAAGTGACAAGAACACAATAATGAAAGCTTGGGAAAATTCTGTAAAGAGAGCTGTCCATAATTGTAAGTCACTAAAAAGAGAAAAATAAAAAAACTTTTTAAAAAAAAAATAAAACCGACTTCAAAATCTTTGTCTATAAAATACACTCTGAAAAGGAAAAAATAACAATAATGTCCCAACTTCGCAGCAACTCATTCGCCAACTACACATTTTAAGGACTACTTTACTACTCGTATTGACCTGACCACTTCCTGATTGATTGGATCACCTTCCCTAATAATATAAAAATTACTATTTCTCATTTCCCAAATGATTAAAAGATTTTCCGTTCACCTCTGAATTGCCTCCAGATTGATCATCTTTTGGAGTCGGCGCCTCTCTAGCAAAATAACCGATGGCTACAAATAGATATGTATTTACGATAAATTAGTAGGTGCCAGGTAATAAGTCTGGGTCTGGACGTAAAGATTCTTAGAGAAATCTGAAATGGTTTTTAGGAAAAGGCGTGAATAGTCACCTTCAAATCGATATTGTTAATAATCAGTTCTCATAAATTCTGATGTGCTCTGTTCAAGAATCGTGAAAACTCATGATATTTATATTCATACTACTGGTAATTCGGAACCTATAGGCTTCTCCAATACAATTTAAGAGAGGCGCCGACTCCAAAAGATGATCAATCTGGAGGCAATTCAGAGGTGAACGGAAAATCTTTTAATCATTTGGGAAATGAGAAATAGTAATTTTTATATTATTAGGGAAGGTGATCCAATCAATCAGGAAGTGGTCAGGTCAATACGAGTAGTAAAGTAGTCCTTAAAATGTGTAGTTGGCGAATGAGTTGCTGCGAAGTTGGGACATTTTTGTTATTTTTTCCTTTTCAGAGTGTATTTTATAGACAAAGATTTTGAAGTCGGTTTTATTTTTTTTTAAAAAGTTTTTTTTAAACTTATTTTTGAGAGGGATACTATCCTGGTAGGTCCCAAATTAAAACAAAATCCATCCAGTAGTTACAGCCCCAGATTCGGAGAAATGCTGGAAAAAGTGATTTTTGCGAAAATAGCAACTTTTGACTTTGCAAGCTAATAACTTTTACAAAAACCCTGCAAATGCGATGAGTGGTTTATTATTCCTTCGATTCAATAGGTAATGATTTGGGAAAACTATCATAACTTGCTCAAACATTAAATTAAAAGGTACATTTTTCGTCTAACTTTATAGTTGAAGAGACCATTTGACGACCATTCCAACAAGATTACGATTTTCATAGCGCCAACGATTCTCGAGTTATACCTTTATGCCCAATAAATTTGTGAAAATCTCCCAAATTTTACTAACTCCCTCAACATTTTACGTTTTACGTTTCAAGGCATAATATAGGATCCGAATATCCAGTAGAAAAAATCCTGTCCGTCTGCCGTACGCCGCCATCACTTTTTGGAGGAAACTATTATAGTTACATTTTTGAAATTTCACAAAAAATCAATCGTGGCCTGACAACGGCTCAATCCTTTCGCCAAATCGCTATCTCAATTTTCAGGGTATTTTTGAGGGGGAGAATATTCGTATTTCCCAACGTTTCTCAGAAAAAGGTGTGTTTGATATCCATTTCTATAGATTTTTGGACGCTGAATCGGATAACACCATCGCGGGGTCGGTAGCTTTATTGGTTCTCGAGCTATCGCAGTTTGTGTGTAAAATTTGGGAGGTTTTCACAAAGTTGGCATGAGGGAATTACTTGAGAGTTCTTGGAGCTATAAAAATTGTTGTATATATGCGTTGGAATGGTCGTCAAACACCCTATTCAACTGTACCGTTAGGCGAAAAAATTAGCATTTCATTTCGAAATTAAGAATAATAGCAATGATTAAAATTACAATAGTTGTTACGGAGTTTTCCCACATAGCTACCAATCTGTTTCACAAATGTTCGGAATAAGTATCATCACAAATGGATATTCTTAAAATGACTATTGAATAAAAGGAATAATAAACCACTGTACTATTATTTGCTGTATTTTTCATTGTCTGTAGACTTACACTGCTTTAGTTTGCGCACTTCACGCAATTCACGTTTCGCAATTCACATATCGATCATTTTTGATGAAGATCAAAATCCATAAAAAATGATCGATATTGACGTTTTTACATCAGATTTCAATAAATTTTATGTTATTTGACTCAGCTAACAATGTCCTTTACTTTTTGTGTCTACATTTATTTTCAATAAACTTTGTTTGAATTTTTGAGATGTACGATGGGTCGTGTCTCATGTATTTTTTCTTCTTATGTATGTTTTTCTTATACCGACAAATAGATCCCATTTGAATAGCATCAAAATTGAGCAAGTTGTTGAGCAAAATTGTCCAGAAAACCAGTGTTTCGCTACCAATGGCATGTGAATATAGCATGCGATCAATACTAGTTTCTTAATGATCAATGGTGTTGAGGCTGATATTGGTACAAAAATGACAGGTACATGGAAAGTAAAGTTTAGCATGCATTCATTCAACTTTTTTGTACATTATTGTTTTATGTTCGTAACTGTTGGAAAATATTTTTAGAATGTTGTATATTATTATATTCTTGGAGCATATCAAAATCTTAAGTTCAACAAATTTATCAAAGAACGCAGTAGCAATTAAAAAACAACGTTTTTTAAGAACAAAAAACTTTATTAAAAAATAAATTACAATTAATTGATCATTTTTGCCATTTTCTTTGAGGTTTTGTTGTCAGAAGAAAATCTTTTTCGTTTTTGTTTTTTAATTGTCCTCTTCTTTGATCTTGTTAAGATACCTCATCCTAATTATACACCTTTAGATCTCGTTCGAAAGTCTCGAAGTCTGATGAGGCTTTGAGGAAGGTTTATACCAGTGACGTCAGAGGAAGCTGCCTCTTGATGTTCGAGCCCGCCTTGTAATTTATACACCGACCCAAGGTGACAGGTGGGCTCGATCCGATACTAACCCGCACGGCATGACGTCACTGGTATAAAGACAAACACTAGTTAGATAGCTTTTAACTAACCTTTGGCAGCGGAATTTCATTACTTACTATTAATTATCATTTTTTCTCGATAAAATTTTTTTTTATCTATAACCGTACTTAGAATTAAATGATACAAAAATAATCTGATAGAATTCAAATAATTTAAAAATTGACTTTTAAAATACTTACCTAATCGTAAAGATTCAGATATTTTATTTTTGAAACACTATTTTTTCATTTCTAACGTTCTTCACTGATGAAGTTAAAAAAATAAATCACCGTTAAAAAAAAAGTGGGGAAAAATGATTGATATTGACGTTTTTACATCAGATTTCAATAAATTTTGTGTTATTTTACTCTGCTTAACAATGTCCTTTACTTTTTGTGTCTACATTTATTTTCAATAAACTTTTTCTAGGATATCTAGTCTGATAAAAATCAACTGAATTTTTGAGATGTACGATTGGTCGTTTCTTATGTATTTTCCACCGACATAATATTATAGATCCCATTTGAATAGCATCAAAATTGAGCAAGTTGATGAGCAAAATTTATTGTCCAGAAAACCAGTGTTTCGCCACCAATGGCATGTGAACCATATAAATATATCTTTTCCTTCTGAAAATAGCATGCGATCAATACTAGTTTCTTAGTGATCAATGGAGTTGAGGCTAGCTACTATTGGTGCAAAAATGACAGGTACATAGAAAGTAAAGTTTAGCATGAATGTACTCATTCAACTTTTTTTTTGTTCATTATTGTTTTATGTTCATAACTGTTGGAGAATATTTTTAGAATGATGTATAATATTCTTGGAGCATATCAAAATCTTAAGTTCAACAAATTTATCAAAGAACACAGTAGCAATCAAAAAACAACGTTTTTGAAGAACAAAAAACTTTATTAAAAAATAAATTACAATTAATTTATCATTTTTGCCATTTTCTTTGAGGTTTTGTTGTCAGAAGAAAATCTTTTTCTTTTTTTTAATTGTAACGAAAACGACCAATGGCGGATGATAGTGGAGAGGAATGAGAAATATTCTGTTTGATCGACCAGTTATCAGTTGATGGTGCCCATTCAGAGCCGAAATATTTACCTAAATAATATTCACCCCCTCTCAATCGACTTATCACCTTCTTGAAAATTAATGTCCTGAAAAAGGGTATTTTCTGATGTATTGCCAAAAATAAATGTGTAATGCATATTTTCCATTGTCTCACTTTTTTCTTACCCACAACAATGAATACAGTAATTAACTCCTAGTAGCAGAGTGCAGTAGACTGAAACTGAAAGGTCTTGTTAACTTTTGGGGCCACTCTAAGTTGCATGCAGGTTGAAAAGGGATAAGACAGCATGTTTAATTTTTTGAGGATTTTTATTGCCCAATGTACAGAGTTTACCTATATTTTTTTTAAATCTTGGTTGGTGTAAATAACAGCGAAATAATTATTTTGCTCGATGAGAATGAAATGAACACGTCTATGTTCTGCCGAGACCGTACTCTACAGGTAATGTGAACAACTGAAGGTAGTAGGCTCGAATCGCTCCTGAAAACAATACACAATGTTGAAGAGTTGACCAGTTGTTAGATAATTTTATATAATAATAATCACTAGAGTAATTTTATGGAAGTGAGGAATGTTTTGTAAAGCAAATTAATGAATACGCCACATACCTACTTGTAATTCACCTTCAGATTGACTGTGAGACCCTGTGACTCAATCTTGACGTCCGTTTCCATAACCGAAAAAGTATCTTCTTCCTCAACAAAGCCTGAAAAAGGACATAAACCGTTGAAAATTATTTTAACTGGTTTCTTAAATCAATAGGGTCGAGGGGTAGAATAACTTAGTGCCTTTTTCCACTATTGGTTCACTAATTCGGCAAAGATTTTTCACCCCTTCGGACTGGTTAGGGCAGCATAGGTGGATTGAGTGCCAATAGTTTTATACATAGAAAAAGTGGTAAACAATCAATCAACATGGCCAGGCGAAATTATCACGTACGCGGCCGAACGAAAAAAGGAAATCGAACGTAAACAAAGGGCAACCGGCTTCCGAAAATAATCACTCGTGTAAAAAACAATATTTACGAATTAGCGCGTGGAAATGACCATTACCTGTTAAGAAGAGTAGGCGACGCAGGGAAAAACACGAAACTAATATTGATTAGTTTATTAGCGAAATATAGAAAAATAGTTAACGGGAAGACAAACGAAAGTTCGAGAATGAATAATTATCACAGTACAGTAGTAACAGATAAGATACATGTTGAGCAAGAGAGAGGGCGTAGAACTGTCCATCCAAGTCAAACATTCCAAGAGCTGGTCAATTCACATAATATGATTTTTGTCCTTAAAATAATGCTCTTCTAGCTTAAAAGTTAATTAACTACTCAATATTGAATTATTGGATGATCGGCATAATTTCTTTTGATTATTTCACAAATTAAAAAGCTACTAGTTAGTTCATTGTTCATGTAGGTATCAATTTAATCATGTTAGAGTGGGAGAAAAATATAGGTAATAAAGGTAAATATAATTACCCTATACAAGGTAAAATATAATTTAAGAAAAAATTATTGAGACTGCCGCTCACATTCGGTCCCGAACGAGACATAAGGCCCGCCCACCTTCTCAAGGCTAGGCAAGGCAGAGCTCTCGCGGCTGGTACGGCCTTTCACCTCAGTCTCGTATCTCCTCGCGCCTGGCACGAACGTCCGCTGTGCTCAGTCTCGTATCACCTCGCGCCAAGTGTTTATTTTTTTTCTTCCTCCGAACTTCTATTATGGTAAGTTTACTACGTTGCTATTTATTTGCTTTCATACGCCTCATCTCATGGTCGGTCTCTAAATGCAACATGTGGCATGCGTTGAAGTGATTTGCTGTGCTATTGAGTAGGAGGGTTCGAAAATACTTTTTCATAGTACATAATATCCAAACACAATTTGAAACGATGTAACAATTCTTGAGATTTTGTTGAAATCATCGTGTCCACAACACAGGTTATGATTAAAGACTGTAAGAACGTTCAAGTGTCAGCTATAGGATATTCTAATAATCAGAAAATTAAAATGTTGATAACTTATGTCAAGTTCACCAATTATGGCGAACTGGATTGGCTCCTTGATGTTTTGGTTTAATATTCAATAATAAACCATTGTAATCGCCCAAGAAAAAAAATTTTATAACCCTTCCTCAAAATTTGATGTTTTACGTTTCAAGGCATGTAGAATCCGAATATCAAATAAAAACGCCGCAAATGATTGTACACTGGTTAATTATTCCTTCGCTTCAATATTGATTTAGAAAGACTATCCATTTGTGATAGTAATTATTCCGAACAATTTTGACGTTTCCACCGAAAAACAGATTGGTAACTGTCGGGAAAAATCCGTAGCAACTATTGTAATTTTAATCGATTTTATTTTCTTAATTCCCTAATAATTGAAAACTAAATTTTTTGCCAAACGGTACAGTTGGAGAGAGTGTTTGACGACCATTCCAATGAGTATAGAACGATTTTTATAGCTCCAAGAACTCTCGAGTTTCTGAAAATCTCCCAAATTCGACACAAAAGCTGTGATAACTCGAGAACCCGCGACGGTCTCATTCGATTCAGCGTCCAAAAATCTATACAATTTGATACCACGTACACATTTTTCTGAAAGACCCTGGAAAATATGAATTTTCTCCCCCTCAAAACCCCCATGGAATGGGGCACCTCAGGAGAGCAGACGAAAAAAAGTTCATCATACAACATTTGGAAAAATGATTAATTCTTCCAAAATATAAAAATAATAACTCACAGTATGAATCTTTTTATTCTCAAAGCTAAGTGCTTTCAGCAGACCGGACAACTGGTAACCAGGAATGTACATAATTTTAAAATATTATTTAACAGAAAAGGAACTATAAGGTCATTGAAACTTAGAATGCCTTATCGTAATAACAATTAGTAAATAGTGAGATCAGTTAGGTCCTCTAGGAATCGTATCGCATTATTGGATCGTTTGCCATTCATCTCAGTCGGTTTTGATAGCTTCAAAACAATAACATCATCGCCAATAAATTACTGTTCTTTTGTTTCAATAAATTTGTAGGCGCCAAGCAGTTTTTTATAGAACGCTCCTAGATAGCCTCTGCCATCGCAGGTGGAAATGACCTTAGCCACATAAAGTTGAATGGAATTTTTCGTTTTACACTGAACTCGAACAGCAGTGTAGTCATTAGGCAAAAGTGCTAGCGGGTTTTTACTTCCCTGTTATCTCTGTGTGGACTTTTTGTGATACGGTATGATATTATTATTTGTTTATTCTAAATAAAACAAACATGTACCACACCTTTGATCATTACTTCTATTTACAAATTTGTCAGATACTGTCAGTTTTCTCTGAAGAATCCATGTTAACCAGTTTTCTCAGTGAACTTCAAGAGATTAAATTTCGATCTCTTGCGGCCTGAGAAAACTGGAAATGCATGAGTCAACGTACTATTTTGTAGTATCTTTTATAAAAGAGCGGCAAAAACCTATATCGACTTAACTGGTTCGATTCAATTACTCCACTCTATAGATGACCATCGATTTATTTCATCGGTAAGAAGCTATCGATTAGTGTTTAGTTCCAGTGCCGTGCGAAGAGCAGTGTCTAGCTTCAATTTTGTTCAAAAATCTGATATTGCGTGTAGAGAAGAAAACGTAAAAAAAAAAACGTGATGCCGACTTTCACTTTTTTGAGGTTTTTCGAGTACCCAGCCACGTCGAGAAAAAAATATGAACACTATTGCACTTGGAAGTACTTAGCAAGAGCTTTCCAACGATGGTAAAAAATCAATTTTAGGTGGCATAATGACGGAGCAATCGATGTTTTTATAGACCTATGTATGAGACCTCATAACTTCTAAACGAAAACTGTTTTTTCATAGTTTATAAACCTAAATTGTTCACATTTAAGACTAGTTTACGTAATCAAAGTTTGGTATTGATTGGACTAAAAGTAAATAATACTTCTAAGGCCGTATTTCTTAAAAATTTGTTTCAAAATCACGTTTTTGGAGTATATATGGTTGTAGAAAAAAAACTACGTTAGTCATAGAATTTTCGTTGAAAGATTTGAATTTAGCGTTAAATGTTCAAGAAAAAATAACATGCAGGTAGTTGCCGCGAAGTTGCGACATTTTTGTTATTTTTTTCCTTTTCAGAGTTTGTATTATAGGCAGATAATTTTCAAAGTTGGTTTTATTATTTTTTAAACTTTTTTTCTTCTTATTTTAGTGTCATACAATTATGGACAGCTCTCTTCACAAAATTTGCCCAAGCTTTCTTCATGGTGGTTTTGTCACTTACTACCAACAGACCAAACCAAATTCATAAATCTGTTGGACACTGAAGATCTAAACTATAATGATTGCCTAACTACTTTCAATGTTATTATGTTGATTGAGAGTGAGTTTGAACGTTAGAAATTAATGGAATAATCTATCCACTGATTTGAGACTCTTGGTCTACATACCGGATGCTTTGATCCCATTGATCCACCTTACAAAACTCAAATAATTTAGTACACCATTTTTGACTACTGAAATGCTCCAATTTACTTGTTCTGTATACTGTATTTCTCAAATGATAATAGAGTTATGATTTTCTCGAGCCTATCCGCAATTACACTGAATGAGAGGATCCGAACAAAATTTCAGAAATTCACCCAACGTTTGTGCATTATAATGACAGGATTTGGCCCTCAAAACCATGTAATTTGTTGAAAAAGTAATGCTGAATTCAAACCTGTTAACGAAAATTCTATGACTAACGTAGTTTTTTTTTCTACAAGCATAAATAGTTCAAAAAACGTGATTTCGAAACAATTTTTTTAGAATTACGGCCTGAAAAGTATCTACGCTTGGTTCAATCAATACCAAACTTATATCACGTAAACTAGACTTGAATTTTAACAATTTTAGTCTTCAAACTAAGGAAAAACAGTTTTCGTTTAGAAATTATGCAGTCCCAAACATAGGTCCCTAAAAACATCGATTGCTCCCGTATTAAAATTGATTTTTAACCATCATTGGAAAAATCAGTATATTTGAATGCTTGAAGTTCTTTAATGTTTGTAGCGATGTGTAAATTACTTGATTCCCCCTTCAGGGACGGTCATAAATTTTTGGGTGTCATTGCTATAAAAATGACCTCATTTTATGATACTTGGCTTGTGTTGTTAGGCTCAGATACTGCACTTCTGCATTATCAACCTAATTCGTAGGTTTTTCTACTTTTCTTCTTTTTTTTTCTCAAAACAGTTGTAGTGTACTAACGTTGCGGCCACACGTAAGGGTCACATAAATATGATCATGCAATTATGTGTGGAATCAAAAGTTTGGTAATAAATAAATCAGTCGAGCATGATTGTGCGTAGTGAACGTTGTTTAACAACGTGTTGTTTCAGTGTGGTTAAGGATGGCTCCTGATACGTTGGAACTTTGTAAGGAGAACATCCAACCCCTGGAGCAGGGACGAGAGCAAGCAAACTTGGATTAGCACTTCGTGCCCTGAGTGATGTTGAACTTCGGGCGAAACTCCAAAAAGAGCGAGAGTTTGTATATTATAGCTGTTTTTAATTTTTCTTGTTACTAATTAATTTCAATCTGTGTGATTTGAGTTGATGATATTTTTCAGGGAGCATGAAAAATATGACATATGATGGAAATGACCCCCTACCGCCGCGGCATGACTATGTCGATTGGATTGAACAGAGTTGCCCAAAACATGGCAAAGAAGTGAATCTGATACCGCTCCTTGAAGATACCATCATGCAATTCAAGGAAGTGGAGCAGTATAAACAGGACAGTCGTTTTATCGACCTAATCATCAAATACGTAAGGATGGTGGCAATTGTTTGTTTGTGGAGTGATAAACTGATTCATGATTGGGGAATAAAATTTCTGGGATACATGCAGCTAAATATTTGGTGAAAGAAGTGAGCGTTCAGTATAAATTGTGTGATAGGGCTGGTGTTCGGCCCCTGTAATTCGATGAGATTACTTTTTAAACTTATTTTTGAGAGGGATACTATCCTGGTAGGTCCCAAATTAAAACAAAATCCATCCAGTAGTTACAGCCCCAGATTCGGAGAAATGCTGGAAAAAGTGATTTTTGCGAAAATAGCAACTTTTGACTTTGCGAGCTTTGTTAGAAATTAATGGAATAATCTATCCACTGATTTGAGACTCTTGGTCTACATACCGGATGCTTTGATCCCATTGATCCACCTTACAAAACTCAAATAATTTAGTACACCATTTTTGACTACTGAAATGCTCCAATTTACTTGTTCTGTATTTCTCAAATGATAATAGAGTTATGATTTTCTCGAGCCTATCCGCAATTACACTGAATGAGAGGATCCGAACAAAATTTCAGAAATTCACCCAACGTTTGTGCATTATAATGACAGGATTTGGCCCTCAAAACCATGTACCTAATTTGTTGAAAAAGTAATTCTGAATTCTAACCTGTTAACGAAAATTCTATGACTAACGTAGTTTTTTTTTCTACAAGCATAAATAGTTCAAAAAACGTGATTTCGAAACAATTTTTTTAGAATTACGGCCTGAAAAGTATCTACGCTTGGTTCAATCAATACCAAACTTATATCACGTAAACTAGACTTGAATTTTAACAATTTTAGTCTTCAAACTAAGGAAAAACAGTTTTCGTTTAGAAATTATGCAGTCCCAAACATAGGTCCCTAAAAACATCGATTGCTCCCGTATTAAAATTGATTTTTAACCATCATTGGAAAAATCAGTATATTTGAATGCTTGAAGTTCTTTAATGTTTGTAGCGATGTGTAAATTACTTGATTCCCCCTTCAGGGACGGTCATAAATTTTTGGGTGTCATTGCTATAAAAATGACCTCATTTTATGATACTTGGCTTGTGTTGTTAGGCTCAGATACTGCACTTCTGCATTATCAACCTAATTCGTAGGTTTTTCTACTTTTCTTTTTTTTTTCTCAAAACAGTTGTAGTGTACTAACGTTGCGGCCTTCGTACTAGTTTCTTGATTTTATAATTTTGGTTATATCTGTTACCGACTGCATCATGTATGTTCTGTGTTATCTATGTACACTTCAACACAGTTACTGGTAGGAGTCACATAAATATGATCATGCAATTATGTGTGGAATCAAAAGTTTGGTAATAAATAAATCAGTCGAGCATGATTGTGCGTAGTGAACGTTGTTTAACAACGTGTTGTTTCAGTGTGGTTAAGGATGGCTCCTGATACGTTGGAACTTTGTAAGGAGAACATCCAACCCCTGGAGCAGGGACGAGAGCAAGCAAACATGGATTAGCTCTTCGTGCCCTGAGTGATGTTGAACTTCGGGCGAAACTCCAAAAAGAGCGAGAGTTTGTATATTATAGCTGTTTTTAATTTTTCTTGTTACTAATTAATTTCAATCTGTGTGATTTGAGTTGATGATATTTTTCAGGGAGCATGAAAAATATGACATATGATGGAAATGACCCCCTACCGCCGCGGCATGACTATGTCGATTGGATTGAACAGAGTTGCCCAAAACATGGCAAAGAAGTGAATCTGATACCGCTCCTTGAAGATATCATCATGCAATTCAAGGAAGTGGAGCAGTATAAAAAACAGGACAGTCGTTTTATCGACCTAATCATCAAATACGTAAGGATGGTGGCAATTTTTTGTTTGTGGAGTGATAAACTGATTCATGATTGGGGAATAAAATTTCTGGGATACATGCAGCTAAATATTTGGTGAAAGAAGTCAGCGTTCAGTATAAATTGTGTGATAGGGCTGGTGTTCGGCCCCTGTAAGTCGATGAGATTACTTTTTAAACTTATTTTTGAGAGGGTTATCTCTGTGTGGACTTTTTGTGATACGGTATGATATTATTTTTGTTTATTCTAAATAAAACAAACATGTACCACACGTTTGATCATTACTTCTATTTACAAATTTGTCAGATACTGTCAGTTTTCTCTGAAGAATCCATGTTAACCAGTTTTCTCAGTGAATTTCATATACTATTTCAGATACTATCCTGGTAGGTCCCAAATTAAAACAAAATCCATCCAGTAGTTACAGCCCCAGATTCGGAGAAATGCTGGAAAAAGTGATTTTTGCGAAAATAGCAACTTTTGACTTTGCAAGCTAATAACTTTTACAAAAACCGTGCAAATGCAATGAGTGGTTTATTATTCCTTCGATTCAATAGGTAATGATTTGGGAAAACTATCATAACTTGCTCAAACATTAAATTAAAAGGTACATTTTTCGTCTAACTTTATAGTTGAAGAGACCATTTGACGACCATTCCAACAAGATTACGATTTTCATAGCGCCAACGATTCTCGAGTTATACCTTTATGCCCAATAAATTTGTGAAAATCTCCCAAATTTTACTAACTCCCTCAACATTTTACGTTTTACGTTTCAAGGCATAATATAGGATCCGAATATCCAGTAGAAAAAATCCTGTCCGTCTGCCGTACGCCGCCATCACTTTTTGGAGGAAACTATTATAGTTACATTTTTGAAATTTCACAAAAAATCAATCGTGGCCTGACAACGGCTCAATCCTTTCGCCAAATCGCTATCTCAATTTTCAGGGTATTTTTGAGGGGGAGAATATTCGTATTTCCCAACGTTTCTCAGAAAAAGGTGTGTTTGATATCCATTTCTATAGATTTTTGGACGCTGAATCGGATAACACCATCGCGGGGTCGGTAGCTTTATTGGTTCTCGAGCTATCGCAGTTTGTGTGTAAAATTTGGGAGGTTTTCACAAAGTTGGCATGAGGGAATTACTTGAGAGTTCTTGGAGCTATAAAAATTGTTGTATATATGCGTTGGAATGGTCGTCAAACACCCTATTCAACTGTACCGTTAGGCGAAAAAATTAGCATTTCATTTCGAAATTAAGAATAATAGCAATGATTAAAATTACAATAGTTGTTACGGAGTTTTCCCACATAGCTACCAATCTGTTTCACAAATGTTCGGAATAAGTATCATCACAAATGGATATTCTTAAAATGACTATTGAAAAAAAGGAATAATAAACCACTGTACTATTATTTGCTGTATTTTTCATTGTCTGTAGACTTACACTGCTTTAGTTTGCGCACTTCACGCAATTCACGTTTCGCAATTCACATATCGATCATTTTTGATGAAGATCAAAATCCATAAAAAATGATCGATATTGACGTTTTTACATCAGATTTCAATAAATTTTATGTTATTTGACTCAGCTAACAATGTCCTTTACTTTTTGTGTCTACATTTATTTTCAATAAACTTTGTTTGAATTTTTGAGATGTACGATGGGTCGTGTCTCATGTATTTTTTCTTCTTATGTATGTTTTTCTTATACCGACAAATAGATCCCATTTGAATAGCATCAAAATTGAGCAAGTTGTTGAGCAAAATTGTCCAGAAAACCAGTGTTTCGCTACCAATGGCATGTGAATATAGCATGCGATCAATACTAGTTTCTTAATGATCAATGGTGTTGAGGCTGATATTGGTACAAAAATGACAGGTACATGGAAAGTAAAGTTTAGCATGCATTCATTCAACTTTTTTGTACATTATTGTTTTATGTTCGTAACTGTTGGAAAATATTTTTAGAATGTTGTATATTATTATATTCTTGGAGCATATCAAAATCTTAAGTTCAACAAATTTATCAAAGAACGCAGTAGCAATTAAAAAACAACGTTTTTTAAGAACAAAAAACTTTATTAAAAAATAAATTACAATTAATTGATCATTTTTGCCATTTTCTTTGAGGTTTTGTTGTCAGAAGAAAATCTTTTTCGTTTTTGTTTTTTAATTGTCCTCTTCTTCGATCTTGTTAACCCTTTCTCCCCGAAGCACGCCCGACCACAGTGAGGCCCCCTCCCGACGCTTTAGCGACTCGATGTGATGTCTCGCTCTCTTTGTCTTCCTCTCCTATTTTCGTCCACTTTCACTCAACATATTTTCTCAACTGAATTATTTTTGAGTTAATTACATGTTACTCTATTCGTACAAAAAAAAAGGAACAAATTAACGACGTTCCAATCGTCAGACCGAAGGGGAAAAGAGCCGCTGAGAATACGGAGAAGATATAGGCTGAGGTGACAGTTTCGCTCTCCTCGATAGTGTTACTGCCACGAAACCTGTCGGAAGAGGGTGAAAATGAAAGGTATACTTCTCCCCTATACGATGGTAACAGAATGGAAAAGATTAGTTCAGAAATAAGGCCGTAGATCGCATCAGAAGGGCGAAAAACTATGAAACGCCAAAAGGCGTCCGTAGGGCCCAGAGCACGTTACTCGTCAAACGCCTTTAGGCGTCTGTAGGGGAGAAAGGGTTAAGATACCTCATCCTAATTATACACCTTTAGATCTCGTTCGAAAGTCTCGAAGTCTGATTAGGCTTTGAGGAAGGTTTATACCAGTGACGTCAGAGGAAGCTGCCCCTTGATGTTCGAGCCCGCCTTGTAATTTATACACCGACCCAAGGTGACAGGTGGGCTCGATCCGATACTAACCCGCACGGCATGACGTCACTGGTATAAAGACAAACACTAGTTAGATAGCTTTTAACTAACCTTTGGCAGCGGAATTTCATTACTTACTATTAATTATCATTTTTTCTCGATAAAATTTTTTTTTATCTATAACCGTACTTAGAATTAAATGATACAAAAATAATCTGATAGAATTCAAATAATTTAAAAATTGACTTTTAAAATACTTACCTAATCGTAAACATTCGGATATTTTATTTTTGAAACACTATTTTTTCATTTCTAACGTTCTTCACTGATGAAGTTAAAAAAATAAATCACCGTTGAAAAAAAAGTGGGGAAAAATGATTGATATTGACGTTTTTACATCAGATTTCAATAAATTTTGTGTTATTTGACTCTGCTTAACAATGTCCTTTACTTTTTGTGTCTACATTTATTTTCAATAAACTTTTTCTAGGATATCTAGTCTGATAAAAATCAACTGAATTTTTGAGATGTACGATTGGTCGTTTCTTATGTATTTTCCACCGACATAATATTATAGATCCCATTTGAATAGCATCAAAATTGAGCAAGTTGATGAGCAAAATTTATTGTCCAGAAAACCAGTGTTTCACCACCAATGGCATGTGAATATAGCATGCGATCAATACTAGTTTCTTAGTGATCAATGGAGTTGAGGCTAGCTACTATTGGTGCAAAAATGACAGGTACATAGAAAGTAAAGTTTAGCATGAATGTACTCATTCAACTTTTTTTTTGTTCATTATTGTTTTATGTTCATAACTGTTGGAGAATATTTTTAGAATGATGTATAATATTCTTGGAGCATATCAAAATCTTAAGTTCAACAAATTTATCAAAGAACACAGTAGCAATCAAAAAACAACGTTTTTGAAGAACAAAAAACTTTATTAAAAAATAAATTACAATTAATTTATCATTTTTGCCATTTTCTTTGAGGTTTTGTTGTCAGAAGAAAATCTTTTTCTTTTTTTTAATTGTAACGAAAACGACCAATGGGGGATGATAGTGGAGAGGAATGAGAAATATTCTGTTTGATCGACCAGTTATCAGTTGATGGTGCCCATTCAGAGCCGAAATATTTACCTAAATAATATTCACCCCCTCTCAATCGACTTATCACCTTCTTGAAAATTAATGTCCTGAAAAAGGGTATTTTCTGATGTATTGCCAAAAATAAATGTGTAATGCATATTTTCCATTGTCTCACTTTTTTCTTACCCACAACAATGAATACAGTAATTAACTCCTAGTAGCAGAGTGCAGTAGACTGAAACTGAAAGGTCTTGTTAACTTTTGGGGCCACTCTAAGTTGCATGCAGGTTGAAAAGGGATAAGACAGCATGTTTAATTTTTTGAGGATTTTTATTGCCCAATGTACAGAGTTTACCTATATTTTTTTTAAATCTTGGTTGGTGTAAATAACAGCGAAATAATTATTTTGCTCGATGAGAATGAAATGAACACGTCTATGTTCTGCCGAGACCGTACTCTACAGGTAATGTGAACAACTGAAGGTAGTAGGCTCGAATCGCTCCTGAAAACAATACACAATGTTGAAGAGTTGACCAGTTGTTAGATAATTTTATATAATAATAATCACTAGAGTAATTTTATGGAAGTGAGGAATGTTTTGTAAAGCAAATTAATGAATACGCCACATACCTACTTGTAATTCACCTTCAGATTGACTGTGAGACCCTGTGACTCAATCTTGACGTCCGTTTCCATAACCGAAAAAGTATCTTCTTCCTCAACAAAGCCTGAAAAAGGACATAAACCGTTGAAAATTATTTTAACTGGTTTCTTAAATCAATAGGGTCGAGGGGTAGAATAACTTAGTGCCTTTTTCCACTATTGGTTCACTAATTCGGCAAAGATTTTTCACCCCTTCGGACTGGTTAGGGCAGCATAGGTGGATTGAGTGCCAATAGTTTTATACATAGAAAAAGTGGTAAACAATCAATCAACATGGCCAGGCGAAATTATCACGTACGCGGCCGAACGAAAAAAGGAAATCGAACGTAAACAAAGGGCAACCGGCTTCCGAAAATAATCACTCGTGTAAAAAACAATATTTACGAATTAGCGCGTGGAAATGACCATTACCTGTTAAGAAGAGTAGGCGACGCAGGGAAAAACACGAAACTAATATTGATTAGTTTATTAGCGAAATATAGAAAAATAGTTAACGGGAAGACAAACGAAAGTTCGAGAATGAATAATTATCACAGTACAGTAGTAACAGATAAGATACATGTTGAGCAAGAGAGAGGGCGTAGAACTGTCCATCCAAGTCAAACATTCCAAGAGCTGGTCAATTCACATAATATGATTTTTGTCCTTAAAATAATGCTCTTCTAGCTTAAAAGTTAATTAACTACTCAATATTGAATTATTGGATGATCGGCATAATTTCTTTTGATTATTTCACAAATTAAAAAGCTACTAGTTAGTTCATTGTTCATGTAGGTATCAATTTAATCATGTTAGAGTGGGAGAAAAATATAGGTAATAAAGGTAAATATAATTACCCTATACAAGGTAAAATATAATTTAAGAAAAAATTATTGAGACTGCCGCTCACATTCGGTCCCGAACGAGACATAAGGCCCGCCCACCTTCTCAAGGCTAGGCAAGGCAGAGCTCTCGCGGCTGGTACGGCCTTTCACCTCAGTCTCGTATCTCCTCGCGCCTGGCACGAACGTCCGCTGTGCTCAGTCTCGTATCACCTCGCGCCAAGTGTTTATTTTTTTTCTTCCTCCGAACTTCTATTATGGTAAGTTTACTACGTTGCTATTTATTTGCTTTCATACGCCTCATCTCATGGTCGGTCTCTAAATGCAACATGTGGCATGCGTTGAAGTGATTTGCTGTGCTATTGAGTAGGAGGGTTCGAAAATACTTTTTCATAGTACATAATATCCAAACACAATTTGAAACGATGTAACAATTCTTGAGATTTTGTTGAAATCATCGTGTCCACAACACAGGTTATGATTAAAGACTGTAAGAACGTTCAAGTGTCAGCTATAGGATATTCTAATAATCAGAAAATTAAAATGTTGATAACTTATGTCAAGTTCACCAATTATGGCGAACTGGATTGGCTCCTTGATGTTTTGGTTTAATATTCAATAATAAACCATTGTAATCGCCCAAGAAAAAAAATTTTATAACCCTTCCTCAAAATTTGATGTTTTACGTTTCAAGGCATGTAGAATCCGAATATCAAATAAAAACGCCGCAAATGATTGTACACTGGTTAATTATTCCTTCGCTTCAATATTGATTTAGAAAGACTATCCATTTGTGATAGTAATTATTCCGAACAATTTTGACGTTTCCACCGAAAAACAGATTGGTAACTGTCGGGAAAAATCCGTAGCAACTATTGTAATTTTAATCGATTTTATTTTCTTAATTCCCTAATAATTGAAAACTAAATTTTTTGCCAAACGGTACAGTTGGAGAGAGTGTTTGACGACCATTCCAATGAGTATAGAACGATTTTTATAGCTCCAAGAACTCTCGAGTTTCTGAAAATCTCCCAAATTCGACACAAAAGCTGTGATAACTCGAGAACCCGCGACGGTCTCATTCGATTCAGCGTCCAAAAATCTATACAATTTGATACCACGTACACATTTTTCTGAAAGACCCTGGAAAATATGAATTTTCTCCCCCTCAAAACCCCCATGGAATGGGGCACCTCAGGAGAGCAGACGAAAAAAAGTTCATCATACAACATTTGGAAAAATGATTAATTCTTCCAAAATATAAAAATAATAACTCACAGTATGAATCTTTTTATTCTCAAAGCTAAGTGCTTTCAGCAGACCGGACAACTGGTAACCAGGAATGTACATAATTTTAAAATATTATTTAACAGAAAAGGAACTATAAGGTCATTGAAACTTAGAATGCCTTATCGTAATAACAATTAGTAAATAGTGAGATCAGTTAGGTCCTCTAGGAATCGTATCGCATTATTGGATCGTTTGCCATTCATCTCAGTCGGTTTTGATAGCTTCAAAACAATAACATCATCGCCAATAAATTACTGTTCTTTTGTTTCAATAAATTTGTAGGCGCCAAGCAGTTTTTTATAGAACGCTCCTAGATAGCCTCTGCCATCGCAGGTGGAAATGACCTTAGCCACATAAAGTTGAATGGAATTTTTCGTTTTACACTGAACTCGAACAGCAGTGTAGTCATTAGGCAAAAGTGCTAGCGGGTTTTTACTTCCCTGTTATCTCTGTGTGGACTTTTTGTGATACGGTATGATATTATTATTTGTTTATTCTAAATAAAACAAACATGTACCACACCTTTGATCATTACTTCTATTTACAAATTTGTCAGATACTGTCAGTTTTCTCTGAAGAATCCATGTTAACCAGTTTTCTCAGTGAACTTCAAGAGATTAAATTTCGATCTCTTGCGGCCTGAGAAAACTGGAAATGCATGAGTCAACGTACTATTTTGTAGTATCTTTTATAAAAGAGCGGCAAAAACCTATATCGACTTAACTGGTTCGATTCAATTACTCCACTCTATAGATGACCATCGATTTATTTCATCGGTAAGAAGCTATCGATTAGTGTTTAGTTCCAGTGCCGTGCGAAGAGCAGTGTCTAGCTTCAATTTTGTTCAAAAATCTGATATTGCGTGTAGAGAAGAAAACGTAAAAAAAAAAAACGTGATGCCGACTTTCACTTTTTTGAGGTTTTTCGAGTACCCAGCCACGTCGAGAAAAAAATATGAACACTATTGCACTTGGAAGTACTTAGCAAGAGCTTTCCAACGATGGTAAAAAATCAATTTTAGGTGGCATAATGACGGAGCAATCGATGTTTTTATAGACCTATGTATGAGACCTCATAACTTCTAAACGAAAACTGTTTTTTCATAGTTTATAAACCTAAATTGTTCACATTTAAGACTAGTTTACGTAATCAAAGTTTGGTATTGATTGGACTAAAAGTAAATAATACTTCTAAGGCCGTATTTCTTAAAAATTTGTTTCAAAATCACGTTTTTGGAGTATATATGGTTGTAGAAAAAAAACTACGTTAGTCATAGAATTTTCGTTGAAAGATTTGAATTTAGCGTTAAATGTTCAAGAAAAAATAACATGCAGGTAGTTGCCGCGAAGTTGCGACATTTTTGTTATTTTTTTCCTTTTCAGAGTTTGTATTATAGGCAGATAATTTTCAAAGTTGGTTTTATTATTTTTTAAACTTTTTTTCTTCTTATTTTAGTGTCATACAATTATGGACAGCTCTCTTCACAAAATTTGCCCAAGCTTTCTTCATGGTGGTTTTGTCACTTACTACCAAGAGACCAAACCAAATTCATAAATCTGTTGGACACTGAAGATCTAAACTATAATGATTGCCTAACTACTTTCAATGTTATTATGTTGATTGAGAGTGAGTTTGAACGTTAGAAATTAATGGAATAATCTATCCACTGATTTGAGACTCTTGGTCTACATACCGGATGCTTTGATCCCATTGATCCACCTTACAAAACTCAAATAATTTAGTACACCATTTTTGACTACTGAAATGCTCCAATTTACTTGTTCTGTATACTGTATTTCTCAAATGATAATAGAGTTATGATTTTCTCGAGCCTATCCGCAATTACACTGAATGAGAGGATCCGAACAAAATTTCAGAAATTCACCCAACGTTTGTGCATTATAATGACAGGATTTGGCCCTCAAAACCATGTAATTTGTTGAAAAAGTAATGCTGAATTCAAACCTGTTAACGAAAATTCTATGACTAACGTAGTTTTTTTTTCTACAAGCATAAATAGTTCAAAAAACGTGATTTCGAAACAATTTTTTTAGAATTACGGCCTGAAAAGTATCTACGCTTGGTTCAATCAATACCAAACTTATATCACGTAAACTAGACTTGAATTTTAACAATTTTAGTCTTCAAACTAAGGAAAAACAGTTTTCGTTTAGAAATTATGCAGTCCCAAACATAGGTCCCTAAAAACATCGATTGCTCCCGTATTAAAATTGATTTTTAACCATCATTGGAAAAATCAGTATATTTGAATGCTTGAAGTTCTTTAATGTTTGTAGCGATGTGTAAATTACTTGATTCCCCCTTCAGGGACGGTCATAAATTTTTGGGTGTCATTGCTATAAAAATGACCTCATTTTATGATACTTGGCTTGTGTTGTTAGGCTCAGATACTGCACTTCTGCATTATCAACCTAATTCGTAGGTTTTTCTACTTTTCTTTTTTTTTTTCTCAAAACAGTTGTAGTGTACTAACGTTGCGGCCACACGTAAGGGTCACATAAATATGATCATGCAATTATGTGTGGAATCAAAAGTTTGGTAATAAATAAATCAGTCGAGCATGATTGTGCGTAGTGAACGTTGTTTAACAACGTGTTGTTTCAGTGTGGTTAAGGATGGCTCCTGATACGTTGGAACTTTGTAAGGAGAACATCCAACCCCTGGAGCAGGGACGAGAGCAAGCAAACATGGATTAGCTCTTCGTGCCCTGAGTGATGTTGAACTTCGGGCGAAACTCCAAAAAGAGCGAGAGTTTGTATATTATAGCTGTTTTTAATTTTTCTTGTTACTAATTAATTTCAATCTGTGTGATTTGAGTTGATGATATTTTTCAGGGAGCATGAAAAATATGACATATGATGGAAATGACCCCCTACCGCCGCGGCATGACTATGTCGATTGGATTGAACAGAGTTGCCCAAAACATGGCAAAGAAGTGAATCTGATACCGCTCCTTGAAGATATCATCATGCAATTCAAGGAAGTGGAGCAGTATAAAAAACAGGACAGTCGTTTTATCGACCTAATCATCAAATACGTAAGGATGGTGGCAATTTTTTGTTTGTGGAGTGATAAACTGATTCATGATTGGGGAATAAAATTTCTGGGATACATGCAGCTAAATATTTGGTGAAAGAAGTCAGCGTTCAGTATAAATTGTGTGATAGGGCTGGTGTTCGGCCCCTGTAAGTCGATGAGATTACTTTTTAAACTTATTTTTGAGAGGGTTATCTCTGTGTGGACTTTTTGTGATACGGTATGATATTATTTTTGTTTATTCTAAATAAAACAAACATGTACCACACGTTTGATCATTACTTCTATTTACAAATTTGTCAGATACTGTCAGTTTTCTCTGAAGAATCCATGTTAACCAGTTTTCTCAGTGAATTTCATATACTATTTCAGATACTATCCTGGTAGGTCCCAAATTAAAACAAAATCCATCCAGTAGTTACAGCCCCAGATTCGGAGAAATGCTGGAAAAAGTGATTTTTGCGAAAATAGCAACTTTTGACTTTGCAAGCTAATAACTTTTACAAAAACCGTGCAAATGCAATGAGTGGTTTATTATTCCTTCGATTCAATAGGTAATGATTTGGGAAAACTATCATAACTTGCTCAAACATTAAATTAAAAGGTACATTTTTCGTCTAACTTTATAGTTGAAGAGACCATTTGACGACCATTCCAACAAGATTACGATTTTCATAGCGCCAACGATTCTCGAGTTATACCTTTATGCCCAATAAATTTGTGAAAATCTCCCAAATTTTACTAACTCCCTCAACATTTTACGTTTTACGTTTCAAGGCATAATATAGGATCCGAATATCCAGTAGAAAAAATCCTGTCCGTCTGCCGTACGCCGCCATCACTTTTTGGAGGAAACTATTATAGTTACATTTTTGAAATTTCACAAAAAATCAATCGTGGCCTGACAACGGCTCAATTCTTTCGCCAAATCGCTATCTCAATTTTCAGGGTATTTTTGAGGGGGAGAATATTCGTATTTCCCAACGTTTCTCAGAAAAAGGTGTGTTTGATATCCATTTCTATAGATTTTTGGACGCTGAATCGGATAACACCATCGCGGGGTCGGTAGCTTTATTGGTTCTCGAGCTATCGCAGTTTGTGTGTAAAATTTGGGAGGTTTTCACAAAGTTGGCATGAGGGAATTACTTGAGAGTTCTTGGAGCTATAAAAATTGTTGTATATGCGTTGGAATGGTCGTCAAACACCCTATTCAACTGTACCGTTAGGCGAAAAAATTAGCATTTCATTTCGAAATTAAGAATAATAGCAATGATTAAAATTACAATAGTTGTTACGGAGTTTTCCCACATAGCTACCAATCTGTTTCACAAATGTTCGGAATAAGTATCATCACAAATGGATATTCTTAAAATGACTATTGAAAAAAAGGAATAATAAACCACTGTACTATTATTTGCTGTATTTTTCATTGTCTGTAGACTTACACTGCTTTAGTTTGCGCACTTCACGCAATTCACGTTTCGCAATTCACATATCGATCATTTTTGATGAAGATCAAAATCCATAAAAAATGATCGATATTGACGTTTTTACATCAGATTTCAATAAATTTTATGTTATTTGACTCAGCTAACAATGTCCTTTACTTTTTGTGTCTACATTTATTTTCAATAAACTTTGTTTGAATTTTTGAGATGTACGATGGGTCGTGTCTCATGTATTTTTTCTTCTTATGTATGTTTTTCTTATACCGACAAATAGATCCCATTTGAATAGCATCAAAATTGAGCAAGTTGTTGAGCAAAATTGTCCAGAAAACCAGTGTTTCGCTACCAATGGCATGTGAATATAGCATGCGATCAATACTAGTTTCTTAATGATCAATGGTGTTGAGGCTGATATTGGTACAAAAATGACAGGTACATGGAAAGTAAAGTTTAGCATGCATTCATTCAACTTTTTTGTACATTATTGTTTTATGTTCGTAACTGTTGGAAAATATTTTTAGAATGTTGTATATTATTATATTCTTGGAGCATATCAAAATCTTAAGTTCAACAAATTTATCAAAGAACGCAGTAGCAATTAAAAAACAACGTTTTTTAAGAACAAAAAACTTTATTAAAAAATAAATTACAATTAATTGATCATTTTTGCCATTTTCTTTGAGGTTTTGTTGTCAGAAGAAAATCTTTTTCGTTTTTGTTTTTTAATTGTCCTCTTCTTTGATCTTGTTAAGATACCTCATCCTAATTATACACCTTTAGATCTCGTTCGAAAGTCTCGAAGTCTGATTAGGCTTTGAGGAAGGTTTATACCAGTGACGTCAGAGGAAGCTGCCCCTTGATGTTCGAGCCCGCCTTGTAATTTATACACCGACCCAAGGTGACAGGTGGGCTCGATCCGATACTAACCCGCACGGCATGACGTCACTGGTATAAAGACAAACACTAGTTAGATAGCTTTTAACTAACCTTTGGCAGCGGAATTTCATTACTTACTATTAATTATCATTTTTTCTCGATAAAATTTTTTTTTATCTATAACCATACTTAGAATTAAATGATACAAAAATAATCTGATAGAATTCAAATAATTTAAAAATTGACTTTTAAAATACTTACCTAATCGTAAAGATTCAGATATTTTATTTTTGAAACACTATTTTTTCATTTCTAACGTTCTTCACTGATGAAGTTAAAAAAATAAATCACCGTTGAAAAAAAAGTGGGGAAAAATGATTGATATTGACGTTTTTACATCAGATTTCAATAAATTTTGTGTTATTTGACTCAGCTTAACAATGTCCTTTACTTTTTGTGTCTACATTTATTTTCAATAAACTTTTTCTAGGATATCTAGTCTGATAAAAATCAACTGAATTTTTGAGATGTACGATTGGTCGTTTCTTATGTATTTTCCACCGACATAATATTATAGATCCCATTTGAATAGCATCAAAATTGAGCAAGTTGATGAGCAAAATTTATTGTCCAGAAAACCAGTGTTTCACCACCAATGGCATGTGAATATAGCATGCGATCAATACTAGTTTCTTAGTGATCAATGGAGTTGAGGCTAGCTACTATTGGTGCAAAAATGACAGGTACATAGAAAGTAAAGTTTAGCATGAATGTACTCATTCAACTTTTTTTTTGTTCATTATTGTTTTATGTTCATAACTGTTGGAGAATATTTTTAGAATGATGTATAATATTCTTGGAGCATATCAAAATCTTAAGTTCAACAAATTTATCAAAGAACACAGTAGCAATCAAAAAACAACGTTTTTGAAGAACAAAAAACTTTATTAAAAAATAAATTACAATTAATTTATCATTTTTGCCATTTTCTTTGAGGTTTTGTTGTCAGAAGAAAATCTTTTTCTTTTTTTTAATTGTAACGAAAACGACCAATGGGGGATGATAGTGGAGAGGAATGAGAAATATTCTGTTTGATCGACCAGTTATCAGTTGATGGTGCCCATTCAGAGCCGAAATATTTACCTAAATAATATTCACCCCCTCTCAATCGACTTATCACCTTCTTGAAAATTAATGTCCTGAAAAAGGGTATTTTCTGATGTATTGCCAAAAATAAATGTGTAATGCATATTTTCCATTGTCTCACTTTTTTCTTACCCACAACAATGAATACAGTAATTAACTCCTAGTAGCAGAGTGCAGTAGACTGAAACTGAAAGGTCTTGTTAACTTTTGGGGCCACTCTAAGTTGCATGCAGGTTGAAAAGGGATAAGACAGCATGTTTAATTTTTTGAGGATTTTTATTGCCCAATGTACAGAGTTTACCTATATTTTTTTTAAATCTTGGTTGGTGTAAATAACAGCGAAATAATTATTTTGCTCGATGAGAATGAAATGAACACGTCTATGTTCTGCCGAGACCGTACTCTACAGGTAATGTGAACAACTGAAGGTAGTAGGCTCGAATCGCTCCTGAAACCAATAGGTACACAATGTTGAAGAGTTGACCAGTTGTTAGATAATTTTATATAATAATAATCACTCGAGTAATTTTATGGAAGTGAGGAATGTTTTGTAAAGCAAATTAATGAATACGCCACATACTTGTAATTCACCTTCAGATTGACTGTGAGACCCTGTGACTCAATCTTGACGTCCGTTTCCATAACCGAAAAAGTATCTTCTTCCTCAACAAAGCCTGAAAAAGGACATAAACCGTTGAAAATTATTTTAACTGGTTTCTTAAATCAATAGGGTCGAGGGGTAGAATAACTTAGTGCCTTTTTCCACTATTGGTTCACTAATTCGGCAAAGATTTTTCACCCCTTCGGACTGGTTAGGGCAGCATAGGTGGATTGAGTGCCAATAGTTTTATACATAGAAAAAGTGGTAAACAATCAATCAACATGGCCAGGCGAAATTATCACGTACGCGGCCGAACGAAAAAAGGAAATCGAACGTAAACAAAGGGCAACCGGCTTCCGAAAATAATCACTCGTGTAAAAAACAATATTTACGAATTAGCGCGTGGAAATGACCATTACCTGTTAAGAAGAGTAGGCGACGCAGGGAAAAACACGAAACTAATATTGATTAGTTTATTAGCGAAATATAGAAAAATAGTTAACGGGAAGACAAACGAAAGTTCGAGAATGAATAATTATCACAGTACAGTAGTAACAGATAAGATACATGTTGAGCAAGAGAGAGGGCGTAGAACTGTCCATCCAAGTCAAACATTCCAAGAGCTGGTCAATTCACATAATATGATTTTTGTCCTTAAAATAATGCTCTTCTAGCTTAAAAGTTAATTAACTACTCAATATTGAATTATTGGATGATCGGCATAATTTCTTTTGATTATTTCACAAATTAAAAAGCTACTAGTTAGTTCATTGTTCATGTAGGTATCAATTTAATCATGTTAGAGTGGGAGAAAAATATAGGTAATAAAGGTAAATATAATTACCTTATACAAGGTAAAATATAATTTAAGAAAAAATTATTGAGACTGCCGCTCACATTCGGTCCCGAACGAGATGTCTCGGCGGGCCTTATGTAAGGCCCGCCCACCTTCTCAAG
Source organism: Tupiocoris notatus (assembly GCA_037159825.1). Lineage (NCBI taxonomy): Eukaryota > Metazoa > Arthropoda > Insecta > Hemiptera > Miridae > Tupiocoris > Tupiocoris notatus. Next base: position 11,511 of record JASJUZ010000238.1, on the reverse strand, counting down.
GCTAGGCAAGGCAGAGCTCTCGCGGCTGGTACGGCCTTTCACCTCAGTCTCGTATCTCCTCGCGCCTGGCACGAACGTCCGCTGTGCTCAGTCTCGTATCACCTCGCGCCAAGTGTTTATTTTTCTTCTTCGTCCGAACTTCTATTATGGTAAGTTTACTACGTTGCTATTTATTTGCTTTCATACGCCTCATCTCATGGTCGGTCTCTAAATGCAACATGTGGCATGCGTTGAAGTGATTTGCTGTGCTATTGAGTAGGAGGGTTCGAAAATACTTTTTCATAGTACATAATATCCAAACACAATTTGAAACGATGTACCTCACAATTCTTGAGATTTTGTTGAAATCATGCTGGACTCCTGTATTTTCGTGTTCACAACACAGGTTATGATAATGACTGTAAGAACGTTCAAGTGACAGCATTGTAATGATGAATAGTAAATCTAAATTAGTGCTACAGGATATTCTAATAATCAGAAAATTAAAATGTTGATATCTAATTATCAAGTTCACTAATTATGGCGAACTGGATTGGCTCCTTGATGTTTTAGTTTATTATTCATAATAAACCATTGCAATCGCCCAAGAAAAAAAATGTTATAACCCTTCCTCAAAATTTGAGGTTTTACGTTTCAAGGCATGTAGAATCCGAATATCCAATAAAAACGTTGCAAATGATAGTACACAGGTTTATTATTCCTTCGCTTCAATATTGATTTAGAAAGACTATCCATTTGTGATAGTAATTATTCGGAACAATTTTGACGTTCCCATGGAAAAATCCGTAGCAACTAGGTATTGTATCAATTTTATTTTTCTTTATTTCCTAATTGAAAACTAAATTTTTACGGCGGACAGACAGAATTTTTGTTTATTGGATATTCGGATTCTACGTGCCTTGAAACGTAAAAAATCTAATTTTGAGGGGGTTATAAATTTTTTTTATTGGGCGATTACAATGGTTTATTATTGAATAATAAACCAAAATTCTGTCTGTCCGCCGTACGCCGTCAACACTCTTCCGGCCAAACCAGAATAGCTAAATTCTTGAAATTTTCACCAAAAATCAATCTTGGTCCTGCGATGGCCCAATTCATGAACCAACTTGTATCTCAATTTCAAGGATATTTTAGAGGGGGAGAAAATTCATATTTTCCAAGGTTTTTCAGAAAAAAGTGTACCTAGTATCAAATTCTATAGATTTTGGGACTCTGAATCGAATGTGACCATCGCGGGGTAGATAGCTTCATTGGTTCTCGAGTTATCACAGCTTTTGTGTTGAATTTGGGAGATTTTCAGAAATTTGACATGAGGGTATAACTCGAGAGTTCTTGGAGCTATAAAAATCATTCTATACTCATTGGAATGGTCGTCAAACACTCCTTCCAGTTGTACCGTTTGGCAAAAAATGTAGTTTTGAATTAGGAAATTAAGAAAAAAACGAAAATGATTAAAATTACAATAGTTGCTACGGAATTTTCCCCGATAGTTACCAATCTGTTTTTCGGTGGGAACGTCACAAAAAAATGTTTGGAATAATTACTATCACAAATAATTTGTCTTCCTAAATCAAAGTGAAGGAACAATAAACCACTGTACAATCATTTGCAGCGTTTTTTCCTTCTTAGCGATGCAAAGCGTGCATCCATTTTATTTTTTTCCCTGTGAGATAAGTTCATGTGAAATAATACAGTACTCGAAATTTTGATTACGTCAATAATTGAAATTAGTAGCGCATTATTCTATTAGGTATTCATAATTATGTAGTAGGTATGTATATTTTTTAAGCTTTTTTTTAGGTTATTTAGGACCCTCAGAAGCGATTTAAGAGAAAAAAAATATTTAATTCTAGTTGTGTCAGGATAAGGGCTAATTCGATATATGTAGGTCAGTTAACTCTATCGCATGCATATGAGGTAACTGCAATGTATGAGACGAGTAGAAACCTAATTCTCTGTTTTGTATTTCAGGGATGAGTGAGGAATTGCTGTACGAAGGATTGCCTGATACAGTCAGCAACGCACTCTAATGAAAATTTCAGTGGGTTTCCCTTAGATGCAGGAAGGTAATCAATAATTTTCTGTCAAGTCAATTGTCACAGCTTGTAGAATGCAAATATCACAACTAAAACAGTGTGTGGATACGCCAGTTATTCTTTCTCTGAAATCAGTTCCATAATATTACCTCTTTTTCAGGTTTGCAATTTGGCACTCGGTGGCCCAATTAGACGTTGGAACGCGTAAATCGAGAATCCTCAAACATCAATGAATATATATTTATGTAGCAATGGACTTTTCATTGCATTGCTTAAAATCAACTTTTCTGGAGCGCTTTCCATTTTTATAATTGTCCCATTATCGTAGCACTATTGGAATTGTTTCATGTTTTTTTCTTGCTTTTTAAAATTATTTTAACGTTACCGACTTTTAATTGTTCAAAAATAATTATCAAACGTGATACTGTACATCCGTACTACGAATAATTTTATTTCATAAATCACTTTTTTTATGACTCACCAACCTAGATAATGTTCACTTTATATTTTAATATTCGGCATTTCATCTACCTGCTATTTTTATATATTATTGTAAGTACATTAGAATGAACAAACTTTCGCTAATCAGAACGATTTTTGTGATACTGTATGATATTTGTTTATTCTAAATAAAACAAACTTGTACTACACCTTTGATCATTACTTCTATTTCCCCTTTATACAAATTTGTCAGATAATGTCAGTTCTCTCTGAAGAATCGATGTTATCCAGTTCTCTCAGTGAACTTCATGAGATTAAATTTCGATCTCTTGCGGCCTGAGAAAACTGGAAAGAGATGAGTCAACGTACTATTTTGTACTATTTATAAAATAGCGACAAAAACCTATATCGACTGAACCGGTTCGATTTAATCACTCCACTCGAAAGAAAAGCATAGATTTATTTCATCGATAAAAAGCTATCGATTAGAGTTTAGTTCAAGTGCCGTGCGAAGATCCCAATTTTCTGTTGGTTCTTCCCATGAATGAAGTGGAGCTTTAGAAGGATTTTTCTTGATTTCGGCACAGGCTTCACATGATTGCACGAGACGTTCGATGTCGCGATCGATTCCCGTCAATGAACAATATCGTCGTGCAAGTTGTTTCATTTTCGACACGCCTATGTGCGTTTCGTGAAGTTCTTGAAGAATCGCTGGTTGCAGTGATTTTGGAGTACTTAACTACTCGTTGACCTTTGAAGAGAACTCCCGCATCAAGTGTAGAGTCCAAATCTGTAGATTTCCCGTTGATGAGTTAAATTTTGATTTTTTACAGGATTTCGTCTATATCGGTTTCCACAGCAATAGCATCGGCTGTGATGTTGTAGTTTGAAATGTGGTTGATAGTTGAAACACATATTTGATGAATCTTTTGGTTGAGAACGCGGTCGATGGATGAATCTAGCATAGTGCGTTATTAGACCTACAAAACGGCGTACGTCGTCTACGTTTGATGGTCGAGGCATGTCAATAATGGCTTTAATTTTTTCTGATGATTTGAGAATTTTATTTTCGCGAATTGTATGACTCAGATATTTTAATTTCCCTTTTGAAAAATTCGCATTTATTTTTGTTTAGTTGAGGATCACATTTTCTCAGATGATTGAGGCACTGTAGCAGGCGGTGCTGACATTCTTCTAGCGTACGGCCATGAACAATTATCATCACCAAAATATGAAATCGTGCCATCGAGTCCTTGAAGAATTTGGTCTAAAATTCTGTTGAATTCGCTGGGGGCCGTTTTTATGCTAAATGATAAACGGTTCATCAAGTACGTACCCCAATAGGTTGAAATCGTTTGAATTGCACGGCTATTACAATCCATTTCGATGTGGAGATATGCCTTGAATAAATCCAAGCGGCAAAAGTATGATGATCCCTGTAGACTTCAATTCGCCGAATCGGATATCGAGCAGTCGGTAGCTGGGGATTGACTGTAGTTGTTTTGTAGTCGACGCAAAGTCGGACGGTTCCGTCTGGTTTTGGCACAATGACTAAAAATGGAGATCCCCATTCACTGTGATCAATTTTTGTAATGATTCCATTTCCATTTCTCGAAGATGTAAACTGCACTTGATGTTGGGTACTCTACCGACTTTTTGTTCAAAAATGAGAGCGTAATTTCTGAAAATGTCTGTGTTTGTATTATCTCCTGTTGAACGATTGGAAGATCCATTCCCTGGGGGCAGCAAAATTCGAAGACAAACTCTTTTCACATGACCCGTGCGATCGCAGGATGTACATCGTAGTTTGTTGCGATCAACTGAACTGTACAGTCGGTGGTCGGTGGCTTTATGTGGTTTCCCACATCGAAGACACAAGCCATCGATACCGAGTTTTCGGTAATCGAGACCTGATCGCGGTTTGAAACCTGAGTTTGATCGATGCGAGTGGCTACTTGATTGACTTATTGAACGAAATTTCGATTTTGAATTGAATGAATTTCGCGAAGACGGTCGAAAATTCGAAGTTTTATGAACCTCCGCGTTGCTTGTTGACGGTTGCTTTGAAGCTATTTCTCGACTATCGGTTTTCGATGCCTCGACTGCAACTGCTTTCTTTACCACTTCGTCGAACTCACGCAAATCGGACTGAAGAATCGATTTTCGATTGGTATTATCACACAGCCCTCGAATGAACTGAGCAACTGAGCTTGAAGGAACATGTTTGATAGGCTCACTTTACATTCGCATGGCGATACAAACGCGCATTCATTAATATCACGCCGCAATTCAACGACAAAGTCAGCGATTGAATGATTCGACTTTTGATAAATAGCAAAAAATTTATGCTGAGCAAGTAAAATATTGCGAGTTGGACAAAGGTGTTTTTCAAGCGCATTTATGACCTCCAAATATGTTGACGTTTTTGGATCGTTTGGCGCAAGCAGTGAAACCAGAAGTTGTTAATGAGTTGATCCGACCGAGTTGAGGAAAATCTGTTGGCAGACTTGATGATCAATCGAAACACCTTTTAACTGTAGATAATTTTCAATGCCAACGCTAGCCCACCCTAGAGTTTCGATAACCCGGTTTTGACTATCATTATTTAACGCGGTTAGTAACAGTGCGAACTGCTCCGCGGCCATTTTTGATTGAAGAGAGTGGAAAAAATAAGAGAAATGGTGTCGGACGTATCAAAAATGAAATGGATAGGTACAGCTCACCGTCGCGTCGGCTCTGGTCGGGACAGCCTTGAATACGCGCGTCACAAACACACCGATTGCTTCCCAAGGAAACCGAAAAAATCTAATTCACCTCGTCGCCAGTTTGTTGTAACTTTGAAGGCTTGATAATGGGTATTTAATAACTTGATTACGGAAGAACTGGTATATTGATTTTGAAATTGAACAACTTGAACAAGATAGGTAATAAATAATGGCGCGTGAAAGAATGAACAACAACGTTAGCTTATTAAAAAATCTGTGTACAAAATAGGACCATATGGTCCTCTCTTCCTTTTTACACAGAAATATTCTATAATAAAAATTTTACTCTGTCATCAGGCATGTACAAACGTTCAGAAATGATACAAATTTCATTAAAATTAAACTACTATTTCTAGGTATCGCTCTCACAACGCACAAATTATAAGGAAATTGAAGGTTAATCTGTACAGGATTTTCGGCTAGCTCAGATTTGACCATATTTTTAAAATTATGTAGGGATAGGCTATTGTCAAAAAACTGGCATGAGGGTATAACTCGAGAGTTCTCGGAGCTATAAAAATCGTTCTATACTCATTGGAATGGTCATCAAACACTCTCTCCAGCTGTATCGTTTGGCAATAACTTTAGCTTTTAATTAGGAAATTGAAAAAATTAAAAATGATTAAAATTACAATAGTTGGTACGGATTTTTCCCCGATAGTTACCATCTGTTTTTCGGTGGGATTGTTCAGAAATGTTCGAAATAATTACCTTCGCAAATGGATAGTCTTCCTAACTCATTATTGAAGCGAAGGAATAATATACCACATTACAATAATTTGCAGCTCTTTTATTGGATATTCAGATTCTACATGCCATGAAAAATGAAACCAGCCCTACATGAAGTTTGAAACTTGCGCAGCGCTGGCACCGGAAGCGAGGCGAAGGGCCTTTGCCGCTGTCTGGATGATCTAATGAAGGAATAAAGCAATTGAAAGAAAAGTACAAAATGGATCTGAATTTTAAATAGCTACAATTTCCCAAACACACGAGCTGAATGTACCCTTACAGAATGGAAACGAATGAAACCTGCAGGAAACCAATTTTCCCGCCACGATAAGAAATAGGCATGTAAAAACTGTGCCGCTACGAGAACCAGCCCGGGCATGGCAATTATTATTGACCATGGCAAAAACCGGACAGGGCGGGGCAACCTGTTGTCCAGCAAGAGGCCATTACCTGAACAGAAAACAACGGAAGCGCAATGAATAAAGCAACAGCCTAGGGCTACACAGCCTAGGCACAACCGGAAGACAAACATGGCGGAAAGCAGGTTAGGGCCATTTACTGCGCGGTGACAACCCTGCGGCGACGGCAATTGCGCGGCGACGGCGGCACTGGAACAACAACGGCATGGCAACAACAGCGACTCTGCGACGACGGTTACGCTGCAACAAAGAAATGAAAGAAACAATGAGCATTAAAGTGAAGCCTGGAAAGTGATTCCTGGCCACCACGTCCCCGGAGGCTAGGTGGCCTGCTGTGCAATTGAGAAGGGGAAAAAAGGGGGGCAGACACATTTGAATTAGAAACGGTGCATAAACGGATGGAAGAGGAAAGTGAATAAGGATGAAGGCGCGTCGTGAGTGGCCGACAACAGCGCAAATATTATGACGACAATGAAAGAGCACAGCAGGTTAGGGCCGGTTTAAGGCCGTTTTAACGGCCAGTGAAAGGCCGGTTAAGGGCCGGTTGAAGGCCGGTTAAGGGCCGGTTAAAGGCCTGTCAAGGGCCGGTTAAAGGGCGGTCAAGGGCCGGTTAAATGCCGGTCAAGGGCCGGTAAAGGGAAGTCAAGGGCCGGTTGAAGGCCGGTCAAGGGCCGGTTAAAGGCCGGTCAAGGGCCTGTTAAAGGCCGGTCAAGGGCCAGTCAAAGGCCCGTCAAGGGCCGGTTAAAGGCCGGTCAAGGGCCGGGTAAAAAAGGCCGGTCAAGGGCTGGGTAAAAAAGGCCGGTCAAGGGCCGGGTAAAAAAGGCCAGTCAAGGGCCAGGTTAAAAAGGCTGGTCAAGGGCCGGTTGAAAAAGGCCGGTCAAGGGCCGGGTAAAAAAGGCCGATCAAGGGCCGCGTAAAGAAGGCCGATCAAGGGCCAGGTAAAAAAAACCGGTCAAGGGCCGGGTGAAAAAGGTCGGTCAGGGGCCGGGTATAAAAGGCCGGTCAAGGGCCGGGTAAAAAAGGCCGGTCAAGGGCCGGGTAAAAAAGGCCAGTCAAGGGCCAGGTTAAAAAGGCTGGTCAAGGGCCGGTTGAAAAAGGCCGGTCAAGGGCCGGGTAAAAAAGGCCGATCAAGGGCCGCGTAAAGAAGGCCGATCAAGGGCCAGGTAAAAAAAACCGGTCAAGGGCCGGGTGAAAAAGGTCGGTCAGGGGCCGGGTATAAAAGGCCGGTCAAGGGCCCGTTGAAAAAGGCCGGTCAAGGGCCGGTTGAAAAAGGCCGGTCAAGGGCCGGTTGAAAAAGGCCGCCGGTCAAGGGCCGGTTGAAAAAGGCCGCCGGTCAAGGGCCGGTTGAAAAAGGCCGGTCAAGGGCCAGTTGAAAAAGGCCGGTCAAAGGCCGGTTGAAAAAGGCCGGTTGAAAAAGGCCTGTCAAGGGCCGGTTGAAAAAGGCCGGTTGAAAAAGACCGGTCAAGGGCCGGTTGAAAAAGACCGCCGGTCAAGGGCCGGTTGAAAAAGGCCGCCGGTCAAGGGCCGGTTGAAAAAGGCCGCCGGTCAAGGGCCGGTTGAAAAAGGCCGGTCAAGGGCCGGTTGAAATAGGCCAGTCAAGGACCGGTTGAAAAAGGCCGGTCAAGGGCCGGTTGAAAAAGGCAGGTCAAGGGCCGGTTGAAAAAGGCCCGTCAAGGGCCGGTTAAAGGCCGGTCAAGGGCCGGGTCAAAAAGGCCGGTCAAGGGCTGGGTAAAAAAGGCCGGTCAAGGGTCGGGTAAAAAAGGCCAGTCAAGGGCCAGGTTAAAAAGGCCGGTCAAGGGCCGGTTGAAAAATGCCGGTCAAGGGCCGGGTAAAAAAGGCCGATCAAGGGCCGCATAAAGAAGGCCGATCAAGGGCCAGGTAAAAAAAACCGGTCAAGGGCCGGGGGAAAAAGGTCGGTCAAGGGCCGGTCAAGGGCCGGTTGAAAAAGGCCGGTCAAGGGCCGGTTGAAAAAGGCCGCCGGTCAAGGGCCGGTTGAAAAAGGCCGGTCAAGGGCCGGTTGAAAAAGGCAGGTCAAGGGCCGGTTGAAAAAGGTCCGTCAAGGGCCGGTTAAAGGCCGGTCAAGGGCCGGGTCAAAAAGGCCGGTCAAGGGCTGGGTAAAAAAGGCCGGTCAAGGGCCGGGTAAAAAAGGCCAGTCAAGGGCCAGGTTAAAAAGGCCGGTCAAGGGCCGGTTGAAAAAGGCCGGTCAAGGGCCGGGTAAAAAAGGCCGATCAAGGGCCGCGTAAAGAAGGCCGATCTAGGGCCAGGTAAAAAAAACCGGTCAAGGGCCGGGTGAAAAAGGCCGGTCAAGGGCCGGTTGAAAAAGGCAGGTCAAGGGCCGGTTGATAAAGGCCCGTCAAGGGCCGGTTGAAAAAGGCTGGTTAGGGCCGGTTGAAGAAGGCCGGTCGAGGGCCGGTTGAAAAAGGCCGGTCAAGGGCCAGTTGAAAAAGGCCGGTCAAGGGCCGGTTGAAGAAGGCCGGTCAAGGGCCGGTTGAAAAAGGCCAGTCAAGGGCCGGTTGAAAAAGGCCAGTCAAGGGCCGGGTAAAAAAGGCCAAACAAGGGCCGCGTAAAGAAGGCAGATCAAGGGCCAGGTAAAAAAAACTGGTCAAGGGCCGGGTGAAAAAGGTCGGTCAGGGGCCGGGTATAAAAGGCCGGTCAAGGGCCGGTTGAAAAAGGCCGGTCAAGGGCCCGTTGAAAAAGGCCGGTCAAAGGCCGGTTGAAAAAGGCCGGTCAAGGGCCGGTTGAAAAAGGCCGGTTGGAAAAGGCCTGTCAAAGGCCGGTTGAAAAAGGCCGGTCAAGGGCCGGTTGAAAAAGGCCGGTCAAGGGCCGGTTGAAAAAGGCCGCCGGTCAAGGGCCGGTTGAAAAAGGCCGCCGGTCAAGGGCCGGTTGAAAAAGGCCGGTCAAGGGCCGGTTGAAAAAGGCCGGTCAAGGGCCGGTTGAAAAAGGCCGGTCAAGGGCCGGCGGAAAAAGGCCGGTCAAGGGCCGGTTGAAGAAGGCCGGTCAAGGGCCGGTTGAAAAAGGCCGGTCAAGGGCCGGTTGAAAAAGGCCGGTCATGGGCCGGTTGAAAAAGGCCGGTCAAGGGCCGGTTGAAAAAGGCAGGTCAAGGGCCAGGTTAAAAAGGCCGGTCAAGGGCCGGTTGAAAAAGGCCGGTCAAGGGCCGGGTAAAAAAGGCCGATCAAGGGCCGCGTAAAGAAGGCCGATCAAGGGCCAGGTAAAAAAAACCGGTCAAGGGCCGGGTGAAAAAGGTCGGTAAAGGGCCGGTTGAAAAAGGCCGGTCAAGGGCCGGTTGAAAAAGGCCGGTCATGGGCCGGTTGAAAAAGGCCGGTCAAGGGCCGGTTGAAAAAGGCAGGTCAAGGGCCGGTTGATAAAGGCCCGTCAAGGGCCGGTTGAAAAAGGCTGGTTAGGGCCGGTTGAAGAAGGCCGGTCGAGGGCCGGTTGAAAAAGGCCGGTCAAGGGCCGGTTGAAAAAGGCCGGTCAAGGGCCGGTTGAAAAAGGCCGGTCAAGGGCCGGTTGAAAAAGGCCAGTCAAGGGCCGGTTGAAAAAGGCCAGTCAAGGGCCGGGTAAAAAAGGCCAAACAAGGGCCGCGTAAAGAAGGCAGATCAAGGGCCAGGTAAAAAAAACTGGTCAAGGGCCGGGTGAAAAAGGTCGGTCAGGGGCCGGGTATAAAAGGCCGGTCAAGGGCCGGTTGAAAAAGGCCGGTCAAGGGCCCGTTGAAAAAGGCCGGTCAAAGGCCGGTTGAAAAAGGCCGGTCAAGGGCCGGTTGAAAAAGGCCGGTTGGAAAAGGCCTGTCAAAGGCCGGTTGAAAAAGGCCGGTCAAGGGCCGGTTGAAAAAATCCGCCGGTCAAGGGCCGGTTGAAAAAGGCCGGTCAAGGGCCGGTTGGAAATGGCCGGTCAAGGGCCGGTTGAAAAAGGCCGCCGGTCAAGGGCCGGTTGAAAAAGGCCTGTCAAGGGCCGGTTGAAAAAGGCCGGTCAAGGGCCGGTGGAAAAAGGCCGGTCAAGGGCCGGTTGAAAAAGGCAGTTCAAGGGCCGGTTGAAAAAGGCCGGTCAAGGGCCGGTTGAAAAAGGCCGGTCAAGGGCCGGTTGAAAAAGGCCGGTCAAGGGCCGGTTGAAAAAGGCCGGTCAAGGGCCGGTTGAAAAAGGCCGGTCATGGGCCGGTTGAAAAAGGCCGGTCAAGGGCCGGTTGAAAAAGGCAGGTCAAGGGCCGGTTGATAAAGCCCCGTCAAGGGCCGGTTGAAAAAGGCTGGTTAGGGCCGGTTGAAGAAGGCCGGTCGAGGGCCGGTTGAAAAAGGCCGGTCAAGGGCCGGTTGAAAAAGGCCGGTCAAGGGCCGGTTGAAAAAGGCCGGTCAAGGGCCGGTTGAAAAAGGCCGGTCAAGGGCCGGTTGAAAAAGGCCGGTCAAGGGCCGGTTGAAAAAGGCCGGTCAAGGGCCGGTTAGGGCCGGTTAGGGCCGGTTAGGGCCGGTTAGGGCCGGTTAGGGCCGGTTAGGGCCGGTTAGGGCCGGTTAGGGCCGGTTAGGGCCGGTTAGGGCCGGTTAGGGCCGGTTAGGGCCGGTTAGGGCCGGTTAGGGCCGGTTAGGGCCGGTTAGGGCCGGTTAGGGCCGGTTAGGGCCGGTTAGGGCCGGTTAGGGCCGGTTAGGGCCGGTTAGGGCCGGTTAGGGCCGGTTAGGGCCGGTTAGGGCCGGTTAGGGCCGGTTAGGGCCGGTTAGGGCCGGTTAGGGCCGGTTAGGGCCGGTTAGGGCCGGTTAGGGCCGGTTAGGGCCGGTTAGGGCCGGTTAGGGCCGGTTAGGGCCGGTTAGGGCCGGTTAGGGCCGGTTAGGGCCGGTTAGGGCTGGTTAGGGCTGGTTAGGGCTGGTTAGGGCTGGTTAGGGCTGGTTAGGGCTGGTTAGGGCTGGTTAGGGCTGGTTAGGGCTGGTTAGGGCTGGTTAGGGCTGGTTAGGGCTGGTTAGGGCTGGTTAGGGCTGGTTAGGGCTGGTTAGGGCTGGTTAGGGCTGGTTAGGGCTGGTTAGGGCTGGTTAGGGCTGGTTAGGGCTGGTTAGGGCTGGTTAGGGCTGGTTAGGGCTGGTTAGGGCTGGTTAGGGCTGGTTAGGGCTGGTTAGGGCTGGTTAGGGCTGGTTAGGGCTGGTTAGG